>VXBL01000998.1:168452-192595 GCA_013400195.1 Aramus guarauna | reverse complement strand
TTTTTTTTTTTTTTTTTTTTTTTTTTTTTTTTTTGAGAGGCAACTGATCTGTTTGCTGAAAGCTGTGGGTTTGGCCTGATGAGAGTGTTGGCAAACCGTGCCGAGGCTGGGGACCGCTCCGGGCTAAGTGTGCGCGTGGGTTTTCTGGAAACCACCATGAACGGTGGGTCCCTGCCGAGGGGCAGAAAGCATCCTGCCCCGCAAAGGAACCAGACGAGCCCGATGCCAAGGTCTTGCAGAGCCCCAGCCCGGAGGAGATGCTGCTCGTCCCAGTTTGCAGACTGGGGAAGTGACTTGTCCCAGCGCGTCCAACAGACCCGTCGCAGCATCAAAAAAAAACACCCAACCCCCCTCCCAGATTCCCAGTTTTCAAGCACACGAGACAACTGTTAAAACACGCTCCTGGACCAAAGGCTTCAGGCAGGAGACTGCTCCGATGGCACAGCACCAAAGTGGGGGTGAATCCAGATGTCACGACACGGACATCTCCATGATGTGACCCCCATGGATAATTAAAGCCAGTAAAACCACGTTTTGCAGGGGAGGGATTTGAGCACCGGGGCTGTACCTGCGGTCTGTGCTGCTCTGCCACGCGGCTGAACCAAGCCCAGAAAGCATAAATAGAAAATATCGAGCACATGTTGGAGGAAATGTTTCTAATATGGTATAAGGGACCGAGTGATAAGGGTGCATCTGGAGTACTGTGCCCAGATTTGATCACCTAAATATGAAAAAGGACATTACAGAGATGGATAATGGCACAGCAGGGAGCAACTGGAATGACTCAGGGACTTGGGGAACTTAAATAGAAAGGCTGGAGAAAAAAAAAAAAAAAAAAAAGTAGGTCTGCATCCTTTGGAAAGTATTAAAGGGGGAGCACACAGTGGCGAGGAAAAGATTGTGAAGGGAATAGGAGGAGTAGGAGCTACTGAGTTATTTAAGCTTGTGCTAAGTGCAGGAACCAGAGGTTATGAACTGGAGGCAGAGGAAATATCAGGGTGTGTGGGCGCTGAGCAGGAGGACGAGGCGAGGAACGGCTTTGGTGGGAGCCAGCAAATTGTGTAATTAACACAAAAGGTCGTTACGGGAGGGTGTGAGGACAACACTGCGACGCGGAGAATAACCCAGTGCGGGGGGGACGGCGCTTGGCACCGACCTGCTGGTGTCCCCAGTGAGACGAGGTTGGGGAAGAGCCGCTGCGGTGGCACCTAAAATACCAGTAACTCTGCGGAGCATCGTCGTTACTTTAAACCGAGCGGTCCCCCACATCAGCCTCTGCTCCTCTCCAGTTCTGCTCCGTGTCACTAACGTACTGGGAGCGGACGGGGCTTTGGGTCGAGACAGAAAATATAACTTCCCACGAGACTTTTCCAGACCCAAAAGTGCCCATCGGCCTCCCGGAGCCCCCCCGGGACAGGGACCTGGGGTCTGCTCGCCGGGACGTGCTGTGGGAAGCCAGAGTCAGCCTCGTCCCTCGTTTACTGGGAGCACTGGAGTGGTGCCTCCCACCCCCACGTCTGCTCTTCCCTGCTTGTCAAAGGAACAAGAGGACTTTGGAAGCATCTCGCCACCCTGTCAAGGAGCGGAGAAAGGCGAAGCTGTTGGTAAGACGAGACTTTGCAGAAGCCGTCTGCGTGAGCCTGGACACGATGCCCTGCGAGTACAAAGCGAGAAAATTTTCCAACCCACAGGAAGGTTCCTGGTCCCAGAAGTCAGTGTATTTTTTTCCAGCTATGTCAGCTGGTCGGATGGAAAGTCTCACCCCTCCCTCCCAACCCTGCCTTCAAAAGGTCAGAATTAATTGCATCAGATGAGGAAGATGCCACATGATGAAAGCGCGGTCGGGCTCCGTGCTTAATTCCCAGCCGCAGCTTCAAAAGCAGCAAAGATGTTTGCGCCAGCTACCGAGAATATCTTGTTAAAATTAAGACCGTTTGCAGAGAAGGGATCCTGGCTCCCATTTTTGCACTTAAAGATGATCACGATGGATGTCCGTGATCCTCTCGACCTGCCAGGTCCAGGCTGGGTGGGATGTGGGTTGGATCTGGACAAGCAATCCGGGGACTCCTGCATTACCCGGGCACAGCAGGACTGCCAGGGCAGCCCAGCTCCATCCTGCACGCTCGCTTTTACAGAGAAGTGGTTTTGTTTAAAAAGCCCCAATGCCCCGTCGAGACATTTAAATCTGCGTTCAGGGCAGAGCCGTGATTTCAGTGCGAATGATTTACACTGATGTAAGTGGGACGGGAGCCTGCTCCCATGTTTATGGGCCTTGGGGTCATTAAGAAAACCGGCCGAATGTGACAACCGCATCATTTTCTTTTGCAGCCTGAGCAGCCCCGAGCAGGGGCTGTGGGAGAGGCACGATCCACCCCAACCCCTTTGCTTCGGGCGTGTTGCTTCGGAAGCCTGTTGATGCTGAAACCTAATGACAACCGTCTGCAGCTCAGGGGTTTTCACTGCTGTGCTCACGCTAGGTGAAACCTCCTGCCACGCTGAGCGCGGGGGACTGTGACGGGAGGCAGGCTGCGAGGGGTTTTTTTTTCTGTTTTCTAAGTAGAGGAATTTTGCTCTGTTTGTATTCGACTGGTAAGCTCGCGCTGCAGCAGCCGCCCCGAAGCCCGTCCAGCGCAGAAGGCAGGGATTAAGCAGCCTTGAGCGGAGCAAATGGGTGTCTTGGCAGGAGCAGCCTGAAGCTCTCAGCTGGATTTGCTGGGCTGCTCCAGCATCGCGGCATCCTCGTGGCTCTTAGAAATTAGAAACAATAGTTTTCCATTAGCCAAATGCTCATCTGGCACTTCGGCCACGTGATATAATTAAGAACTAGCCCCTTCCCTCCCTCCCTGCAGCCCGGCCCTCTGCTCAAGGACTCCCGTCATCTCTTTCTTGCCCTTGGTCCAGTTGGACAGAAGCACAAATTGCCACGGCAGAGGCACGAGGGCTGCGGTTCCCGGCACTGCGATAACCTTTCCCTCTTGAAATGCAGCCCAGCATTTCAGAGGCAAGAGTCTAATAGATTATTTAGCGCAAAAACAGACACAGGACTTAAAGCAATCACGACAATGCTAATAACGAAACCGGTTATAACGATTAACAACAATTACAACCGCCGGGCAGATGCTAATGAGTACGAGCAGGGTGTTTAAATGGCTGGCAGGGCTGTGACAGGCGAGAGCCAAAATCCTCGGGGTGGCCTTGGGGTGCAGGTTCATCCTCACCGCTGGCGGCAGCCTGCCATGAAGCCGTGCTCTGCACCCCACTGACCCCCAGCCCGAGCTGGAAAACCCGCGGGGGAGCTGCTGTTCCGCCACCTGCTCCTTCGGATGTTTAAATGCTGGGGCGGCTGGGAAAGGCAAAGAAAAACGTGCGCGTCTGCGGGCACGTCCCATCTCCTCCTGCTTTCCTTACCCCGTGCCAAGGAGTTTCCGTGGACGAGCGTGCAGCCCGGCGTTAAGACTGAGGTGCGGTTTGTAAAGATCAGGATGTCGTTTTTGCCCAGCTCTGGGTGCCGGTACCGGCTGCAGCTGCCACGTGCTCCAGCGGCCAAATAACTCATCGTGCTGGGGGGAAATGAGCTCCACAAAACCACGAGGAGTGGAGAAACGCTGACTTGCTCCGGTCCCTGCAAGCAGTTGGGACTCAACCCTGCCTGTGCTACCAAGATTTTGGTGGAAACAGGCCTGAGCACCCTCCTGGGCTGGGGACAACGGCCCAGGGAACATCTAAGGGGGTTTGGTGTTGGCCAAAGGGCTTGTTGGACGTTGGATCAGGCTCTCCAGAAACACCAGGAATGTGTTGGGCATGGGGGCTCTGGGACCACCGGGAAGGGAAAACCAGCTGAGCAACGCTTGGGGTGCTCGTGCACTCAGGAGAGCACAAGCCACCCACCACGCACAGCAGTCAACGCTGATCCCCTCTGGTCCCCATCACCCAACAAGCAGGATGCTGGCTGCGGGTCCCCGGCTGGGCATCCCCACGGTGAGACCATCCCCTCCAAGCTCCGGAGCGGGAAGCTGGTGTGGGAAGCTCTCCCAGGCCAGGCTTGGCCAGGAGGATGTGTTTTTCCCATGCGGCGAGGAGCAAGCGGGGTGGCAGGAAGCCCCCGGCCGGTCCAGCCCCAGCTGCTCAGACACAAGCGCTGCTTTCCTGCAGCGGGGAGGAAGCGACGATGGAAAGCGAGGCAGGTGGGACCAGGGAGGAAACAGATCTTCCGTTCCCATCCCACGGTGCGAGTCCTTAAGGAAAAAGCAGGGGTGGGGGCCCTGGTGACCATGGCAGGCTCTCGGGCTGCCGGTTCTGGGCAGGCAGCGCTGGTTCCTGGGGTGGTGTTGCGCGTCCTTCCGGCTTCCCGAGACGAGATCCCTCCCTGCGGCGGCTTCCTCTGGGCCACGACTCGCTTCCTGCCCTCTCTCCAGGCTGTTTCTGCCCCAGCTCCTCTCCCAGGCCCCTCGGGATGTGCCAGGACGGCTGGCTCCCTCTCCATGGTCCGGGATGGGATGAGGAACAGGGATGGGTGTGCCTCCATGGGAGATCCATCAGCACACAGATCTCATCAGGCAGAAGAGGGGATGGACGGTGCGGCTCTTCCGTGGAGAGCTCACTAAGGCTGCCCCCCCATGTGGTGCTTGCCCAAAAAGGAGAGACATCACCCATACCCATGGCATGGAGAAGATGGGGAGAGCTCCCCAAGCCTGAATTGTCTGAACTTCCCCGGTTGCAGAGTCTCCTTTGTCACCCATCAGTCTGCTCCTGGGCACCCTCCCATCCTCCAGCATCACCTGCACCCCAGGACACTCGAAGATGGCCTGACTCAGACCCCGCAACGATGACCCGGAGGTCCTTTGGGTTGGCCAAAGTAGAGTGGGCTCTTACCGCTCCTCTGGCTGCTCCCTGCATCCTCGCTCTCCTCTGGGAAGGGGGGGTCCAGCTCTTCATCTGCGGGGGGACACAGGGCAGAGAAGTCAGGGGGAGGGCTGTGAGCGTTACTGCCGCACCAACCCCCCGGGCAGGCAGAGGGCTGCGAGAGCATCCGACTGTCAGAATAATAAATTCCCGGCTTAATTGTGAAGAGTGGAAGGGAGGAAGTCACAGATAATATTTTAAAACGTGTTGCATAAAAATACGAATTGTTGTTAACGCTGGTAAAAACAAATCACTTATTATAGGCTCATAAATTTAGGCAGCACTTTGCTGAGTGCCCTATAGGAAGAGATGCTTCCTGTGCAGGACTCACAGCCCAGAGAAAAACGAGACGCCGAGGAGAAATGCCAGGACAGGAATTGGAGGAAGGGTGGGGGACAGAAGCAGAAATTAAAGAGGAGAAAGCAGAGCTGAAGGCAGCGGAGGGCAGGCAGCCGGCACGGCTACGGAGGACGGGGAAAGAGGGTGCAGGAAAATAGTGAGAAACGATACTGCGGAAAAGGTTAAGGACAGAGGGGCTGGAAGTCACAGGGGAGTCCTGCAGAATGGCTAGTGACTGACGGGAGCAAGGATCTATACACAAATAAGTTTAAATAAGATTATTTAACACCAGCCCGAGCTGCCCTGGGTGCTGGGGCGAGTCAGGCGCACAGCACCCACGTTAGCTGCCATCGCAGCCCAGGCTTCCTCCTGCAACCGTAAAGACTAGAAGCAACCTAATAAAATACTGTAAATAAAACTCAATTCTGAAACGTTTCAGAAAGCCGTCGCTCGGGCAAATCGCTCATCTGCGCCTCGTGCACCGCGGCCGGCATGGGGCTGTCGGGGAGCACGGGGCAGCCCTGGCACGGCCGAGCCCGCTGCAGAAGACGTGTCCCTGTTGAATCTCGGGGGACGTGGTTTTGCTGTCACCTTTGGGCAGAGCCAACAGAAACCAAGCCTGGGTCTTCTGCTGATCCCCCCGCACCCGACGGCAGGCGCTGGGCACTTTCCGAGGACGCGGCCCCCAGCCGTCTCTCCCACCCGGCGCTGATCAATGCAAACCAGGTCAGACCTCCGCCGCCAATTACAAATTGCATCCCAAGTTGGAGGGTCACTGCAACTGCTCCCCCATTAGACGGGAAGCGGCACCAAAGATCTTTTCTAAATAAATCAGACTTTATTGTAAAACTCGGTCACTGATGAGACAGAACCTCATTAGCATTGATTTTAAAATAAATTATTGAAAGTGGCTTTTGCCTGCTCTTTGCATTTGTAAAAGAGAACGCAAACGTACCCGTAACAGCGCTCTCCTCCCATCATTCCGACGCACGTGCCCCAAACCCTCACATCTGGATTCCCTTAAACTTTAACAATGGCACCGAATTCCCTAATCCCATCTTGGCACGAGGTGGAGGGAAGTCAAACCAGCTCCCGCGCCTGCGTGCCAGGAAAACCCCAGAGCCGTCCTCCAAAGCGGGCTGGCACTGTTCCCCCACCGCTCTGGGTGACACCTGCACCCAGGGGCTCCCCACGGACACCCCCTCCTCCTCTCCGTGCTGCGCATGCCCCTCCGGCTCGTCTCCGCTCCTGCATCCTGCAGACACCGCTTCCATTCCGGAGCTGGGCTGTCCTCAGGAAACCTCTTCCCAGAGCCCTGCTCACACCTCCTGGCACGCACACACACGCTCCTCGGGACACGCCAGCCGGCGCTGGGATACGTGTGCTGCGGAGCAAGATGAGCAAAGCTGCGGAGAATCCTGCACGCGGAGCGGGCTGGCACTGCCGGCTCCCTGCCGGGACACGGTGCTGGGCAGCCACGGGTGCCCCAGTGATCCTGGGGAGACGTGTCTGTCCTGTGTCCTCCCCACTTTCCTGGGAGCCCCCCCAGACTGCAAAGCCTGGCACAGCTAATGGGGGGTCCCATTTACAGCCCCTAAGGAGCTCAGGCAGCCCGGGGGGTCCCAGCCACGGACGAGGGTCCCTGCTGCCAGGCGGGGGCTGGGGAGGCTTTCCAGAGCCACCCCCTCTCCTGGTCCCACTTTGGGCCATTTTATTCCATGTTTGATGGACTGAGGCACGTTCTACCCAGAAATCAAAGCCCCGGGCCCCCTCCCCGTTGGCATCACCCAGGCTTGGGCAAGGTGCTCTCCTGTGTCTCGGAGGAAGACCCTGGGCAATGCCCGGCCCCCGCTCTGCCCGGCACGCTCGGGGCTGGCCACCTTTCAGTGAGCTCTGCGAGGCTGATGGGCTGCGATGGATGGAGCCTTCGCGCAAGGAAGGGAGGAAACTTGCACGGGATTTTTCTCAGGAAAACGTGGTGGGGAGGCAGCGGGCTGGCACGGCTTCCCCTGCGCTGGCAGCAGCCAAGTTCCGCTCACCCTCCTGCACCCCCCCATCTTCTCCGGCAGCGGGGCCACAGCCCCCCCGAACCCAGAGATGGCACAGACGCCCTGGCAGGTGTGCGGGACGGCCACGGTGAAGGCACTAATCCTGGGGTGCACAGTCCTCGCACATTTTGAGCTGTGCGATTCACGAACGGGGCCCGTGGGGACGTGAGAAGCCCCCCTCCCTTCCGCTCCGCAGCCCTGCAGCCTGTTGCGACCGGGAGCTTTTCTGAGTCAAGTCTGGAGACGATGCTTTACTTTCCCGGGGTCTGGGTGCTTGGTCCTACCTGATATCTGCATTTTTTACAGTGATGAATCAGAGGGAAATACTAAAAAATGCATGTCCTGGGGGCTGTGCTGCTTCCCTCTGTGCCACCTCCCTGCACGGAGCATCACGACCTCGTCCAGAGCATCCTGGAGAAAATGTCTTTACTGGGGCAGCACGTCCCTGGGGCAGCCCCGGGCACCCAGCGCCCTGCAGCAGCCCCCAACGCCGGGCATGGCCGGGGAGCTGAGCACCCCACCGCTGTGCCGGAGCAGCCCGGGCGTTGGGCAGATTCTCAGAGGAGCTGTGTTTTAATGTAGCAATTTGATTCAATTTTCCACTCTATAAAATTACCCATCACTGCTCGTTGCTTCCTAACAGACACCTTCACTCTTAATTTAACAATCCTATCGAATTCTGCCAGGGAAATTGGAAAAATTTATCACCTGTGAAATTTTATTTTTCCTTGGTTGTATCTGTTTTTGTAAAACTTCATTAACGACGATGACTTGCTGAGGAAATTATCTCTTCATCTCCCCCCCCTCCTTTCTTTTTTCCCCCCTCATCCTCTTTCTATTTTCACTCGGGACATGAGGGAGGCAGCCAGGCTCCGAGGAGACCCCGGCTTGGACCGCGACTTTCCCTGTGCTTGCTGGGGGGGTCCCAGGGGTGCACAAAGGGCTTGGGGGGGGGACAAGCTCGGGCAGAGCAGACCTCTCCTACCTGCCCCTGCGACTGGTTTCTCACCACTCACACACCGGGCATCTGCCTCTGCGGCAACGTGCTGCCATCACCTACGTTCTGGCTGGCAGGGAACGGGGGTCTGTGGGGGGTGAGAAACTCCCCCAGATGGGAGAGATGTGACAGCGTCCTGCACGGCGTCCAAGTTGTGTCCCTGCCTGTCGGTGTGGTCCCAGCCGTGGGCTGCAGGCAGGATGCTCGATGGCCGGAGGGCGGATGCGGGCAGAGGGGACGCGGGCAGAGGCAGCTGTCCCCGCAGCTCCTTCGCTTGGTGCAGCCACGCTGCTGGGTGGGTGCAGGAGGCCTGGCCAAACCCCAGGGGCAGCAGCCCCTGCCAGCAGCAAAGCCCCTGGGACGCCCACGCACCAGGACCGAAGGATGCTGCAAGAGCCCTTTATAGCAAGGGGCTTCGACCCTGCTGCTTGCGGGGTTCGGGCTGGCCGGCAGCCTGAGACACAACCCTCCGGGCTGCCTCGGGAACCTCTTAGCAAGCTTTTAAGAAGGTGAGGTGGGCAGGACAGAGAGCCCAGTAAAAGCTGATAGTTAAAGGACGGGTTGGGCTGGGATGTTCCCTCCTCCACCACAACGCTCCGCAGTCCCAGCACCCGGGGTCCTGCACGGGAGCAGGAGAGCAACATCCGCGGGGACCAAGGGCGAAGCTGGCTGGCAGGGTCGGCTCCAGCTCTTTCCAGACACTCTGCATCCCGGAGCAGGAGCAACGGAGGAGTCTGTCCCTAAATCAACACTGCCCAAGCTCCTAGCAGGATCTCACCATCAGCCACGTGCGGAACAAACCTCACGTCTGATATCTGCTCTGCAGTCGGCGTTGGCAGCCGCGAGGCAGCAAGGAGCTGGGCGCAGCTGCCGAAGCAGCCAGGGATGCTGACAGCCCATCAGCGCTCCACACACACACCAGCCTGGGGACCACTGCGGAGGCTCCCGCTGAGCTCGGGGATGGCTGCAGGTACACCCGGAGGGAGAGAAAGCTGCTGCCCAAAGAGCCAGGGATGTAAACAGAGGAAGGGAAGGTCAGGAAGGAAAGACGAGAGATGGACAGAGGTTGAGGCTTTGCTCAGGGTTGTGCAGGCAGCCCTGGAGCCCCAGCTCCGCTCCCAGCAGCCGTCTGGATGCTGCCTGCAAACCTCTGAGCGGAGATTTCCTTTGGCAGCAATAACAAGACAAAGATCTCAGGCACCGTAAAATTTTCTGGTTTAGATTTTTTTTTTTTTTTAAATCACTACAAATATAAAGTTCTGAAATAAATAAGAAACAAGGACCTATTTTGCGTCTCTGAGCGCCGACACCAAGGTACCCTGCTCTCGAGGACGGGATGCAGAGAGCTGGGTGATCCCAACCTCAGCGCAGAGGCAGAACAGCACACGTGTTTGAATAAGGCTCAGGTGACCCGTTGACCAAGCCCTGGGGCATGTCACGCCGTGATTTCTGCTATAACGGTAAGAAACGTTGCAGACCGTGTCACCCTCGCAGGCTGTTTGGTTCTGTGCCAGGAAGATTGCTGCTGGCTCCTTCAACCGGCAGCTGCTGCCCTGCTACCTCCAGACCTCGTGCACTGTTAGTGAGCAAGCGCTAGTCTTTAATGCGGTTATTTTATCATCTCTTGGAAGGCCAGTAATTGTGTTACAGCCATGACTGCATGCCCAGAAGGGAGCGTTTTCATCATCTGAAGTCTGATTCTCCAGGTAACACAGCCCAGAGATTCCACTCTCACCAAACTTAGTACTACCAGAGCTGAACCGAGGACAACCTCCGAAAGTCACCTCACCTGAGTTTACAAACCCTCCACCTCACCAGAACAGAAAGGGTTTGCTCTTGTGGTCCATCAACGAGTCCAAACAAAGAAATGGGGGCAAGTCTTTGAGTTATGCGTCCACTAAACTCAGCAAAGTCCTAGATGTTCATTCCCATCAACATGTGTGGCCAAGGTCTCCTGCCACGTGTGCAGGGCTACGACTGGGGGATGGCTCGGGTTTTAACCTGCTTATTTGGTTGCTTACCTGGCAAAACCTCATAGATGTCACCCTCTTCCATCTCAACATTTGATTCATCCTGATTCAGGGTAGTATTGTGGGATGTTGTGTTCATAGAGTCAGAACTGTCCACGTCATTGTAGGGATCTTCTTCGTCTTCCTCATCATATGGGATAGTGAGGGAGCTCAGGTCTGGCAGAAGAAAGCAAAAGCATGGTGAGAAAGAGCAAAACAAAGCACCAGTTGGATGCTGGTAACAAAGCCTGTGCTGCTGTACGTTGTGCTCACTATGGACCTTGCAAAGAGTAAACCATCCCTTTGCTTGGCCCATGAACGCCTGGCGTAAAGAAAATGGGATAGAAGCTGAGAATAGGCTAAAACAAAGGAAAAGCCCAAGAAAGGATGGCAAATGCCAGAGAACAAAGCCAAATTCAACAAGTGCCTCAAGGAACTGAGGCACTGACTCAGTATTGCTGGTCTCAAACTGGAGCAACTCCAGTGGAGCCAAACCCCATCCTTCATCAGCCAAGGACAGAACAGCAGATCTGCAACCCCAGCAGTGAGGAACGATTCCCACCCTTTTCTTGCCCCACGTGGTGAGACTTGCAGCCTTTGAGAGATCACACAACCCCATCCTCTAAAAGCAGCCGAAAGCTCTCAAGTTTAAACCAAATGCTTGTGGGCTCCAAGCAACCACTTCTTTTTAACCACCTGCTCAAAAGAGCAAAGCCCCAGAACCTCTTTTTTTGCTAAGAGGGGATGGTGGGATGCCAGCAAGGTCCTGGCAATGAGCACGAGCCCACACATTGCTGGAGGCAGCAGCCCAAGCCAGGTGGGAAGATGCTGCCAGGATCTGCCCAAACTAATGGGGCATGCTGGCGTGGGCCAAGCTGCCAAACTCACCCTTCAGGAGGAACTGGATCTGATCCACCCAGTCTTCAGCCTCTGCTGGGCTTGGGGCTGTGAACTGGAGAGAAGTTCACCCGTTATTGTGCTGGTTCTTGTATGTAGGGAGAGGAAAGAGATTGGCAGCTAGAAGAGGGGATGGAGGTGCTGGATCTGCCATTCTCTACCCTCTGACTTTGGGAAAGCCATTTCACTTCTTTATCTCCCTATTCCAAGTGGGGAAACAGGAGCGGAACAAAGCTAGACTATCCCAGAGGAAGGCTGTCAAGCCTCATTCATTAAAATAAGTCAGATGAAAACCACAATCCCCACGGAATATACCATACTGACTCTGAACCAAGGCTCTACATCCAAAACCTCCCTGAAGCTCAGGAAGGCTCTCACGCACACTTCGTGGATTGAACCAGGTTTTTCATTACACCAGTTTTTAGGCTCCCCCCTCTCCCCCAGACGCTCAACAAACTGAAGGTTTAAATTTAACCTGGCTCTGAATCGCTTATTTAAAAGTGGGCTTTCCAAACCCAGTCCCCACTTAACCCTTGTGCCACACAAGTGCAAAGAGAGGATCACTCTCGTACCAAGGGAAAATCCGTGCTAAAATGACCTGCCAAGCAGGAGAAGCATTGGCGCTTTCTGCAGCGATTTTTGGTTTGTTTTACTGGGGGGGTTGGAGATTCACAGCCTCCCTGACGCAGCAGGTCCACCCTGCACCCCTGTTCCCAGACCTGGGACCATGTGCTTTTGTGCCTAATGTTCCAACCAGCACGGAAGGTCCGTTTCTTCCCCCAGTTCCTACCTCGTAGGTGCGTTTGCCGGGGCAGATTAACTCAAAACAGCATCTTTTTCTAGAGTCTTTGCGCAGATGAAAAGCCATCCGGGCACTATAGTGCTCGATGGAGAAGTTGCCTTTCGGTTGCTTGCCTGGAAGAAGAGAAATGTGTTAAATCTGGAGTTTGCATCTTTTTCTATCAAGCTCGCAGTAGTGCTGTAAGGTGCAGATGTCTGCTGCCCACATCGGGAAACCGAGGTAAACCACGTGTCCACGGGAACCGGCCAGAAAAAACCCTTCAGTCCGAGCATGTCCACCCTCAGGAAATCCAGAGGGAATATTATAAAGTCTTCATAAAGACACGGTAAAAAAAAATCTCAAGAGATTGCGAACAGTCAGTGAAAGGCTGCCAGGGTCAGAAGGTTGCATGAGATGAGCCGGTTGCAATGAAGCAGAGACCACGATGTACTTGGGGAAAGAGGATACCAATGATTATTCTGCTGGTAAGGCATTACCGGGCTGGCGTACAGGAAGAAATATGTAGCAGGACCTTTGAGAATTGGCCTACGGATCTTGCGGATGCACACGCGTGGCCGATGTCAGCCAGGGTGGAGAGAGGGAACCTCGCTGCGGTCATCTGAGGCATCTTTATTTACCCCAGCTCATTATTTCATCATGAATCTTCCTGACAAAGTGTGGGACTATGATTCAGGCTGTTGCTCTGAACCTTTTTTTGGATTTGCAGATCCTTAAGAGACTTCCAGGGGTGAGGTCAAGCCCTGTATAGGGATTTCAGCCCATGGATAACAGGTTTGCTTTACTCCGTTGTGTTCTGGAGACCATTTGGAAGTTGAAAACTATTCATCCCTCGCAAAAGCCACCAAATATCAACCCTTGGCTTCAACACCCACTTCCGCTAGCAGCTCACCGGGAAAGCCCGACTGCTCGAGATCCTCAGACAAAAAAGGATGAGGAAGAAGGACAAAGACCCAGCTTCATCCCCACAACCCTCCGGAGTTTAATCCTCTCCTAACTGCAGGCTGGTCACTGTAAACCAGGGATGTACGTGCGTATTTTGTAAGCCATTTTCATGCCGTGTTTCTGGATGGGTGGAACAGAGGAAGGCCATATATCTAATCACACCAAACTCTGTTGGAGATATTAGCTGTCTGTTTATATGTACCTGATGGAGCATGACTGCAAAATATTTATATACACTGACACTTGGATTATATACAGTCACTTAGGGGGTTGAAGCCCAGCTGATGGCTAATGGAAAACTTGGTACAGCATTTTATTTACACACAGCTCTGTTCCTGTGTCTCTCTTCTCTTGTTCTATACCTATAAAGGTGTTTGGGGGTGGAAAAAAAAAAAAAGCAAGCTGTGATCTACCTTTCTAGAACATGGATGTTATGCCTTGGTTGGGAGTTACAGCCTTCCCAGGGTACAGGCTTTTCTTGTCAGGTATTAGCCTGTCCTTCAGCAAGGGCTGTCCTCTTCTCTTTCCCAGCCCTGTCCATGCCCTCAGCTACCACCCAGAGTTTGGGGAGCGGAGACAAGTATCTCACCACTTACTTTTCTCATTGGCGTAGTAGTAAAAGGTCCTTCTGTTGAGGACACACCACCGCTTCTGCCACTCTGACCCGAAAAAGCTGTGCTCTAGAAAGGAAAGGACAGCAAAAGAGTAAAAAAATAAAATATTAGTTTCTGTTCTTTCAGTGTGTATTTCAGATGAATATTTAGGGGAAAGAAGAACTTTTTCCCCAACAAAACCCTACAGAAAAAATTCACAAAAATACACAAAAATTCAGGCAAGCAAATTTAGATACAAAACCTCAACCGAGTAAGAAAGAACCAGGCTGGAGCCCCTGCAAGGCTTCCCCAGCTCGCTGGGCTGGGCTGGGCTGAGCTTCACTGGGCTGGGCTGGGCTGCTGTGACCCTTAGTCCTGCTAACCAGGAGGGAACACAGCTTTGGGTTAAACCTCCCTAATTAAGGTTTAAGGAAATGTCTTTTACTCTGTAATTGGAGCAAGCTAAAACATGCACAGGGCCAGTTATCCAGCTCAGCTGATGGCCATGAGGAAAAAAGGGCTGCTCTTGCCTCATACCACCTGTCATACAGCAAATAAATCAAGATAAAATCGGAGTGATGAGGAAATAATTTGTAGCTTTCACAAGAGTCAGTAAAATCAAGATAAACCTGAGGCTGACTCACAGTCCTTATCTCAACTTGCTAATGTGTGTGATGCTACGAACTACCTTGTCTTCACCAGGATTTTATCCTCATTAGGTAGTGCTTGTTAGAAGGGCACATCTTGCCTTAGAGGACTGGGCTGCTGCTTAATTCAATTTCTGGGGTTTAATCTTTGTGCGGTTTGATGATCTGCAAAAGAGAATAAATAAAGGCTGTGCCCTCCCTGTGCGTATGATGCCTGAGAAAAGGCTGAGGGATTCTGCATGTGCCTACAGACAAATCTGCAGAAAAGATGTATTTTCCCCTTTGTTCTTCATCTGAAAACTTGCGTTCTTGGTAATTCTGAGGTGACACCCCAACCCTTATCTTATGATGTATTTGTCAGGCCTTACCTCGGGACCTCTTCTCCAGATAGCCTTGCTTCAAAATGTTCCCCGTGTCTTGAACACGCCTCGGTGTGATCTCTTCCAACCCTACAGAGAGCAGAGCAAAGCAAAGCTTTGGGATTTCCATCCGCGCAACCCCTCAGCACAACGGTTTCAGCCCCTTTCTCTGCAGAAGAGGCTTGGGAAGGCAGATCAGTGGCTGGGGGTGAAAATCATGGTCTATCGCGATCTCACCAGCTATTCCCAATCCCGGGTGCGGTCTCCGGGGGCTGATGCTCAGCCGTTCCCTCCCACCCCCCAAGGTGCCTGGGAGCCTTTGGCAGCAGGCAGGATCTGGTCAGGTTTATGGACTTGGAAAAGCCGATCCCCTTGTCGGATGTGTGGTCTCGTTCAGAGCACGGCACCTCGCCTGGGCTGGCACCCGGACCCTGCGGCCACAGAGGGGCTCTGGCACCTCATTTTGGGGATCTCATCCCCAAAACCAGTGAGGCAAGGATGTCCCCAAGCCATGGCGTGCTGCTGAGGAGGTCTCCCCCCTCCTCTCCTGCTCATCTCCTGCCATCGTAACTTGTACTAAGCACAATAAAAAATGACTAACTAAACGCCACTAATCACCTCCCCAGCGCCCAGCCTTGGCAGCCTTTCCAGTATGAATGACTTCCCAGGGTCCCAGGTCACAAGAGCTTCTCCTGTTTTCTTAGCGTGTCTCACTAACGCCCAGCTCTCAGCCCAATCCATCCCACCTGTCACCTCCCTCATTCACGGGCTATTTTCATTTTTGTGTTTTATGGTTTGCAAACTCCGGGCTCGCTATAAATTCTCTGTAAATGGGTCTCGGGGCGAACGGCGGACACAAAGACACACAGAGTTTGGGTTGGCGGAAAGGATCCCCTACATCTGTCTCCTCCGTTGGCTGGAAACCGGATCCTTCAAAGACCAAATCCTCGGCTTGTGCAAAGCTATCCGAGACGATTCAGACTATAGGAAGCCTGGGATGCTGTGGGATTGCCCCTCTGCAATGTCTGGAGGACACGGACAGCCCCTTCCCGCACAGAGAAATCTCCTTTCTCTCCAGCACCTGCACGGCACAAACGTGCTCAGGCTTTTCTCTAGCAACGCCGAGCATCCGACTTATAAAAAGGCACATTGTCTTCTCAAATCCAAGCCCTGACCCCTTTTGCTAATGCAAATCTAAATGTCATTTTATGGGACATTTATAATTATGAAAATGGGACGGTGGTGCCGGATGCACAGGGAGACCCTGCGAGTATGAATATTACATTAATGTGCCCAACGCCAGCTCGCTGATCCCGCTGGCAGGAGCATAAAAAATGCTTGAGTGAAACTTTTATTTAGACGTTAAGAATCCAGGCCCCAGCGGGGTGACGAAGGCAGCCCCGGCGAGATCCCATCAGCACGAGCGCTTGAATTGAATTACCCAGGGGGGAAGGCAGGAGCTGCGAGTGCTGCTTCGCTTATTTAATTTCATTTACTTTCAGTACATTATCAGCATGGGGCTTCCCTCTGCCCCCGTTCCCCCAAGAAAACCGGCTGCGGAAATCGCCGGCGTGCAGGATGCTGCTGTCGCTTGAGCCAGAGCGGGGATGTGTCCGGCCATCCTGGTCCTCCTCGAGATGCGCTTTCTGTTCTTTCCTCAATTGTCAAGAGAGATTTGGGGGGGAGCGCGGGGACCTTTCAGACACCACACAGAGCAACCGAAGCGGCGAAGCAGCGCGGGTGCGACGGGAGGCAGCAACAACCTCTTCCAGCCCTGCATCTTCCCTCTTTGCCCACCACTTCTTGGCTCTCGCCCGTAAGCAGGCAGGACCCCTGGGATAGTTGCTGCCTCCTCAGTTGTGCTTTGCCCTATTTGAGATCAATTTTCCATGTAAGCAGATCCCACGTTTCAGGTTATTTGTGGCCCTGGGACCCAGGATCTGCTGGGTTGGCATTTCCCCAGGGCCAGGGCTCCACTTTGCTGTGGCATCACCTCCGAAACACCGTCAGGAGCCCAAATTTCTCCCGCTTTGCAAGAGACACCGTGCCTCAGTTTCCCAGCAGAAAAATCAGAATGAAAGGAGACTCCCTTCTTAAATACTCAGTGGCTGCTCAGACAAACTAATACAATTACGGAGGGGTTGCAAGGGCTGATTCGATTGCACGGGGCTCTGGAAATTTTAAGTTTTACAGAATATGACATGAAGATGGAAGCTGTAACCTGTGTGTTGCACGCAGCCTCTCTAATGCAGCCCCGCTAATGCAGAGCCGGGAAGATTAAATCTGCGCAAGGTGGGCGAGCGCGGGGGCTGCAGATGGGGCTGGGGCTGTGTGGGGTGTCCCTGTCCCTCCCCACGTCCCCAGCCTGCCCCTAATGACAAGCCAGATGGCTTTTGCTGGCAGCAAATGGCTAAATTAACCTGCAAAGACAGTCCCTGGTTTTTGTTTTGTTTTGTTTTGTTTTTTATTTCTTTAAACCATCCTAATGGACACGCAGAAGATCCAGAGAGGCTCGGTGGGAGCCCAGCCCCAGAAAGCTCTCTGCTTTCCAAGGGCACAGGGTTTATTTGCCCAGGCAGCCTCTGCCAGACGCCTCTGCCCCAGGACCACACGGCTGGCAGGTAAACCACAGCTCACCACATCTAGGACTCCACGGGATGGAAAAGCCAGCCCGTCACCTGGTCATCTGTTCCAACCACTAACGGCCACTCACCGTTTATAAAAACAGAGAAAGAAAAGGCCTTCAATTCATCTGAGAGACACATCTGTGCTCTGCCAGACACTCGGCCCCTCTCCGGTCACTCCTGGCACGGCGCGGCAGAACTGCGGCTGCATCTGGAGGGTCTCAGTGGTCCCTTCCACCCTGACATCTCCCCCAGCCCACCCGTTGCCCAGCAGACGGCCGGTACCGGCAGCGCTGCCCGATGTCACCAGCACCTCAAACTCCTCGTGGCCCTTCTTCATCCTCCTGCAGCCTCTCGAGCCTGGCTCCCGAGGGCTCTGCAAGTTGCTCATCCCCAAGGATTTTCCCGCAGCTGAATTTCCTGATCCACAGGATGCATTGCTCCATCTGGAGCCTCCCACAGAAGGGTTGCATGTTGGTGGCACTGGGAATCGTTCTGTGCCGTAATCCTGGAGACCACTTTTCTGCAGCGGATACAAAGCTGCAGCATTTCAGGAGTGGGAGAAAACTGGGACCAGGGACCCACACCCAGGGGTGCAGGAGCTGACACCAGCTCATTCCCTTCCCCTCCTCATCGCACCTCAATCTTTACTGTGATTTGCATCCCCCAGGCGCTGCCGAAGGATGCCCTCAGCCCTCAGAAATCTTCACTCCTACACCAGGCTGAACCCACGTCACCCACCGAGCCTCTGGTTTTGCTGACCAAACAGCATCTTTTGGGCAAAGTTTCTAGGAGTTTGGCTGCCAAGCGCTGTGACCGTTCCACCCCATCCTCGCCACGTCCTCAAGGACCTCTGGATTTCAGCTCTCGCCCCTTTGGTCTCTGAGTCATGCACACCAGCTGCACAAAATGTCACAGTAGCTGCAGCCAAACATGCCCAGGGGCCGCGGCGGTGCCCACGCTGTCACATCAACCGACTGTTCAAAGGGATGGAGCACGGAGGCACGACGGTTACAGCTAATTCCCCATCCTCCAGCTTATTCACCAGGCTCAAATGTGCCAAGAGCAGATTCTGCTCCCGGGGACTTCGCAGGGAACACCCAAATACATTTCAAACCAGAGCACAATTGGCTGTGATTTCCCAAAGCCCTCCGTGGTGGCTGCACTCTTTTTCCACTGAAGCTAATGAGAAAAAAAACAATCAGAGACAAACAACCCCTCCCGCTGCCTTCAAAGCGAGATGGACTGAGGAAACGCTGAAAGCTTTTGGAAATCCCAACCGACACCGAGGTCCGCCACGGCAAACGGGTCCAGGACGTGGCTGCTGGGGCTAATGGCACTACCGGCCACTGCCGAGCGGCGTTTGTGGGTCTGTTCAAACACAAGTTTCATACATGCGGAAACAAGGAGCTGTTTGTAAGCCATGCTCCTTTTGGTCTCTGATGGGTGAATAACGCTTCCCGTATTTAAAACCGTTACCTTTTTCCAAGAGCAAGAAGATCTTGAAAGCATCTCCACCTTCTCACATCAGGATCCCCCCCAAACCTTCTTCCCAGATACCCTTAATCAAAGTTACCAGCCAGATGTACCCCGTGGTCCAGCTCGGCCCCTTGGCTCCAGGCTCCGGCTGACGGAGGCTGGACACATCTGGCACAGCTGGGCAGGACCTTTTCAGTGCCGTGCAGATGCTGCAGCCCGGAGAAGCGGCCAGCAACGGGCACGGACTGATGTCCCGACTGAACAGAGCAGGAGGAGAAAGGCCACCGTGAGAAACGAGCCACCGTCCATCAGTGTGGACCCCCCCCGGTCCCTGCCTCCTCATCGCCCTGCTCCAGGTCACAGCCCATCTCCCTGGTGGCTCCCGGGTCCTCGGTGCCCCTCGGACAGGCTTGCCTCCGCGCCTCGGGAATGTCGCCAAACCTTTCAGCACCTTGGAAACAGCCGGGGATCATTTATAATGACGGGAACAAAATGGGCAACTATTTCAAAGAAAATGGGGAACTAAACAATTGTCAACATGGATCACGCGGAATAGATCTTGTGCCAGATTAATTTTATTGCATTTTTTTGAGCAGGAAAATAAGAAAGTAGATGAAGAAAAGGCAAGGCACGGCAGAGAAGATTTATTCAGGCTTCAGCTTGACTTTTCAAAAGAGGCTAGTAAGCAGAATTCAGGGTGTAGGCATCCACCCCAGGATAACTACCTAGATTGAAAGCTAGTCAGCAAGCAGGAGGCAGTTAAAAATCAATGGCAACAAATCATCGAGAGAAAATTATCAACTGAAATAACCCTGCGTTCAGCTTTGGGATCAGTTGTCCTCAGGCTCAGGAGCCCTCGGACGCTCCACGGCATCCCAGCCCAAAGAGTCCATCCAAAAACTGCAGCTAAACCCAGAATTTCCTTCGGGACAGGCGGGGAATTGCTAAATGCTCTCTTGTAGCCGCCAGTACAGACCAGTATTGAAGGCAGGAACCAAGATTAACTGGTCCCAGGCAACGGCGGAGGCTTTTGACAAGTGCTGACAGTCAGGAGCGAACACAAAATCCATGGAAGTCGCTCAAGAAAACCGCAATTCTCACCTGGGGTTGTATAGTGCCTAATTAACTGTGTTGCTCCTAATAACCTCGTTGGACCGCAATTAATGACCGAACACAAACAAATACGGGACGTACAGATGGATCTTTGTTAGGCGTGGGGTTAGTGTTGGATTTGGGGCTGTTTTTTCAGAGGAGCCCATGACTGTGGGTTTTATGATTGATAAGCAAGCAAGGGAAGAGACAGTCAATGGCAAACAGTTGACTGAAGATTGGGCTGGGATTTAGCCCGAGAGGGTGGAAAAAAGCCTCCAATTTTTATTGGTGGGGTGGGTTTTTTTTTATTATTCTGTCTGGAAAATTTAACAGCAAGTTTGAAGTTAAACCAACTTTGCCAAAGGAAAGGAAAAAAAAAAAAAGGAAAATTCAAAGAGGAGGCAAAGCCTTTGGCCCAAAAGTTTCCNTTTATTATTCTGTCTGGAAAATTTAACAGCAAGTTTGAAGTTAAACCAACTTTGCCAAAGGAAAGGAAAAAAAAAAGGAAAATTCAAAGAGGAGGCAAAGCCTTTGGCCCAAAAGTTTCCTTCCAAATCACTAAGTCTATAATTGCAAAATAAAAAACACTAAATCTCAATATCTATTTGCACAGCTCATTAGCCAAGGGCTCACACTCAGCAAAGAGGGAGGGGAAAAAAAACCCAACCCTTCAGCACCAAGTGGATTTGGGGAGTTGCTATGGAAACCGGCCCTTCGCAGCCGCATCTCACAAATCCCTGCTCAGATGGGTCTGTCCGTCCACCCGGCCACCGGTTTCCCCAGGACGCAATTTTTTAAAGTCCTCTTAAAAAAAAAAAAAAAAAAGAAAAAGCATAATGTATGAAATATATAAATATATAATCTGTGTAAGTCATTCCCCTGTTATTTCTCTCCCCCAAACATAACATTATGTCAGACATTCGACCTGCTGTGCTACCGGGACAACATGATTTACAACGTGAAAAGGGAAAACCTAAATCATCACGTAATGAAAACATTAAAGTTAATGCATCACAAGTGAGGAATTTATTACCATTAACTCCAATAAACAGTTATAAACCACCCGTCCTTTCCTGTCCACGCGCAGGGACACAGGCGTGGGGACTTCATTAAGCTCAACTTTCTTTTCTTCTTCACTAGACCGCTCATGTGTGCTCCAACCGGCCACCATTTATTGTTAACTGGACTGGCTCATTTTCCGGGGACTGGCGAAGGTTTGAAGGCCTCATCCATTTCCTTCCACGGGTGGCTCGGCGCAGACAGATGGAATAGGAAAGTTCACGAGACGTGCAGCTCGATGAGTTTATTTAAACGCCGTTGAAATATATGCTTTGACAAAAGCCAACCCTCGCCCCGGCCCTGTACGTCGTTACTCAAAGAGGCTGATGGATAAGTAATAACATATGGGCACGCTGTGCGGTTACACCGGACACCGGCTTACCTCAGGGTGCACTTGGCCAAATATTTGCTTCTCACTGATGTTACTCCACCACCTTGGAAACCTAAGCCCGACATCTGAAGCCTTATCGAAATGCCCACCCCCCCCGGGCGCGGGGGAGGACGGCGAGGCTGGCTGGTCCCTGCGTGGGACCGTCTCTCCCCGAACCCCTTTGCCCCGTGGTGGGTTTCAGGAGGGGTCCTGGGGGGGTTTTTGGGGATGGGAGCCACGGGGATGCAATAACAGGCAGCACCAACCAGTTATTAACTGCTGCCTCGATCCTGAGAGCTTCGCAGGAAAATACCACTGGCTTCCACGGGAGCTGCAGGGCTGATGCATTAACTGCACTGACGGGTTCGTTATCGCAGGGCTGCCAACGAGGACTTTAACAAAAACGTGCTTTTCCCACAGCGCACGAACGAGACCCGCTCCCCCCGTGTCCCTCGAGCCAGGACCCCACCGCAGCTGCACGAGCACAGCGACGGTCCCTGCGATGACCGGTGCCGCACGTGTCCCCTCGGCACGTTCGGGGGGGCTTTGGAAAAGCTTCTCATCCGGGCTGAGCTAAAAGCAAAGCAGTGGAAGAGCGGGGGGACAGGACGCGGCGTTGGGGGGACCTCGGAGCTGGCAGGACACGCAGCCCCGCCGCTGCGTGCGCAGGCTGGAACCCCTCTCCCCCCCACCGCTCCCCGAGAGAAGGCACGGGTGGTCACCCATGCAGGGTGCAGCTAAGCAACGTTTGCTCCTTCTGCCAGAAGGAAGGTCGCTCAGCTGTTCTCCGGCTGCAGTAAACACCCACCTGTGGAGCTAAGAGGACGGAATACAGAGATCCAAGGGATTTGCACCATCCATTTCTTCTGATTCCCAACAGAAGCGAATTTCGTAGAATCATAGAATGGTTTGGGTTGGAAGGGACCTCAAAGATCATCTAGTTCCAACCCCCCTGCCATGGCCAGGGACACCCTCCACTAGACCACACTGCCCAAAGCCCCATCCAACCTGGCCTTGAACACTTCTACTTCCTACCAGTGAGTTTCCCACTGGAAATATTTATTTCACCATCTTGATTTTTCTCTGGAGTTTTGGACCATCGTCATGTCCACCCTGTGCTGTGATCGGACGTCAGCCCAGATGTGAGCACGGCGGTTTGGGTCCAACCCCACAGATCCCTCCTGGCCGTTCTCCCCAGATGGGCACCTGGAAGGGCTCCGTCACGCTGCGGAGGTGTCACAAAGCTGTGGCACCCCCAGAAGACACCGCATACGGCAAGTCCAGGCCCTCCCGTGTCCTCCAAGACCAGGGTCCCTCCACATCTTTCATCCATGAACTTTCCTGGCAGGAACAAACGATGAGGAGGAAGGGAACCAGGGAAACAGCCGGAGATGGGAATGCCAGGAAGAAGGGACCCAAGCAGAAAATGCAAACTCTGGGTGCCCGCAGCAGCATCTCAGGCCGCTGGGACATCTCCTTGGGCTCCGAGGGGGATATTGGCTTTGAGGAGCCAAACCGCATCATGTCTCAGCATCCCGCTGTGCCCCCCGCCACGCTCTGCCCCCCGGCGCTGTCACACCGTGCCCGAGAGCTGCTCAGCCCCAGCCCCCGGCTGCAGCCACAGATCAGTGCAGGAAAATTCCCGAAGGGCAGACGCGATTTTAATTTACAAGGTCTCGGCAAGGCTGCGAAAAGACCCAGACACCTGTTGGCTAAAGCCCATCTTACAGCCTGGGCCTTTTATGCCTCTAAAAATTCTGTACCACATAATCGTCAGCCTTGACGCAAACGATTCCTATAGATCACTGCGGAAAATCGAGAGGATTTAAGGAGAGAGGAGGGTTAGGAAAAAGTAAAACAAACGACATGCAATTTTTCAAGCGGAAACAATGGCAATATGAAGATATATAGGTGTCAGCCATTCTGTAGGAGGCAGGAGGCTGTGCTCTTTTACCTCTTACAGTGTCACTCTCGTGACCTCTACCATTTGAAATGCTTTGATTCCACCTTGCCCAAGGGATCTCTGAGCGCCGGGGAAGAGATGAGGAATGCCCGTGCCTGACCTCACCTCCACATTGTCTAACGACTGATGGCATAAATCAGTTTTTCCCCTCCGCAGACCCGAGTGTCAAGAACCCATGTGAGAAGGCTGGAAATATTAAATGATTTCCCTGAGGGTTTTCATTGTTACTTGCTTTCTCTCCTGTAACTGTAGAGCTGTGTTTCACATGAAGAACAACTTTCCCTTGAGACCTCAATTTGTGTACAGAATGAGCCGGAGGGGGTGGGGAAGAGGGATGCTGGCAGCCAGCATCCATCCACCTGGGAGGGGAGCAGGAGGGGCACGACCAAATCTGCAGCCCCAAAACTTGCTGTGCTCGTCCCTCCTGGCCTCGTGCAAACCAAAACCGGTGCAAGTCCAGTAAAGACATATAAAGAAGAGGTCAGCGAGGCTGCTCGGGCAAGGGGTGGGACAGACGGGAGCCATCCCGTCGCTGGGCATGAGGTGAGTGAGCAAATCCCAGAGAAAGAATAAAACCAGCCACGGGGTCTCGGTGTACCTCGGCCTGTTACCACCTCGGGAAGACGCCCAGCTCGCGGGATGAAGAGGGATCCCAGACCTCACGGCGGGTACTGGAAGCCGCAGCCGCCCCAGCTGCTGGGGATGCATCAGCACGTCGCGGAGCAGCGCGGCCGCCGCGCAGGCACGGTGAGTGCACGAGCGAGCTGCTTCCCCCTGGACCTTCTCCTCCGGGTACTTTTCTGTTTCTCTGTCCCTGACACTAACACGCTGCCACGTTCTCCCCAGTCACCGAGCCGCCCGCTGCCTCCTCCTGAATTCGGCGTATTCAGCACCTGATGGAGTCATCTCAAGAGAACTGGTGGGAGTTATTCCCCAATTACAAATGGATTTATTTCTCCCATGTGCTACCCAGTCTGGTAACACCCCGCAAGCAGACCCTTCTCTGGCCAGACACTCGGTC
>VXBL01000998.1:121570-168445 GCA_013400195.1 Aramus guarauna | reverse complement strand
TTCTCTGGCCAGACCCTCGGTCCCAGGCACTGGAAACGGCAGGAGAGAGATTGAAGGAGAGATTTCGGGTCAGAGAGGTGCAGGCAGCGGGCTCTGGAGGCAGGAGCGGGCAGCCGGCAGGGACTGGCAGACGACTGATGGAAACCAAATTCCGAGTCACAGGTTGGGGTCTGCACACCCAGACTGGGCAGCAGAACGGCTCACACCCCCTCCGGATCTGCCTGCGACGGGCGTTCCTGCCTGATCCTGCCCAGCTGCGACGAGCCGGGGGGGGTGGGGGGCAGCCGGCTGCGCCGGTGAGGGGTACCTGGGGGACCTGAGCCTCGCTGCCTGGTTTTAGCCTGGCTTTCATGTCCACAGCAAGCTAAGAAGCTGACAGGAAGTTTTAGGGAATCGAATCAGCTTATTTTAGGCATATTTAAGCAAGCTCTTGGCAGCTTTGCTCTAGAAGGCAGGCAGCCCACCTTTACCTGGCCCACTGCTGCCGAGAGCATCATTAGCTGCTATTTGCACAGCGCTTTCCAAGCCTAAAACCCCGCCGAAGCGCTAAGCGGGATCATTATTCCATCATTCAAACCCAGCATCACTCTTTAAAAACAAATTTTGCAGGTAATTACTCCTAACTGCTATTTGCAATTTAACCACCGGTTTGTCTCATCTCAAAAACCAGACGAGGCACCTTGGCGGTGGGTTCCTCGGCAAAAGCTCCCCGGCACCGCTGCCCTTGCATCCCCACGCTGCGCTGGACCGCGCCAGCGATGTCCCTCGGTGATGGGAAGCACCGCGGTGGTCCCACGGGCACAGACACACCCCCCCCCACCGCCCCACAAAGACCATTTGCTAATGGGTGCCATGGGTTAGGGCTGCATCCGATGAAACCGAAGGCAAACCAAATCCCCGAGCTCCCTGGCACAGTTTAAGGGTCCAAGTTTGACGCTGGGAATCGCTGTCTCATCTGTGCGACTCCTGCAATGGTAAGAAAGGTCCTTGCCAGGGCTCGAGGCGGCGAGTGGGAGGAAGCCGCCCTTCCCGTATTTATTAAACTCTTACATTTCAAACAAGTAGCCTGGTTCTCCCGCTTCCCTTTCATCTAGGCTCAGGTCTGTTTTTTCCTAGCTTCCCACTTCTGAGTAATTGTTAGAAAAGTAAAATCAACAGGTCGTAAAATGATAAAAGCACGTTCTCTGGTAAATCCTCCCCTTGGGCTCACTTCTCCTCTCGTTTTACTCTGATAAAATGCCCCTGCCTTCCCTGGAGCCCTCTTGATTTACATCACATACCTTGGATTACGAAAGAAACGTTGATTTTCTGATATCAACACAACATGAATCTAGACACACCCAGCCTAGCTCTGCTAGTCAAATAAATCAGGAGCAGAGCCAGGAATAGCTTATATACGAGTAATAGAGCTTCAACTACACCATACTGATACGGTGAGAGCAATCCAACCTCCTTAATGTAGATAGTTATATCCAAATAAAGGTGCTTTATGTCAGTATAAATTATTCTCTTCCCATTTAGGGATGCCTTTCCACAAAATGAATGTGCTAGAGCAACTGCCAATCTGGATACAGACGTATTGTTTAGAAAAAAAACCCCAACAAAACAAAACCACTGGCAAACCCTCACTGAAACGCAAGCCGGCATCTGACGTCTCCTTCTCCTGGACCCGACGCTTTGGGGTCCCCCCGGTCCCTCGGGATGTGGTGCCGTCCTGCTCCAGCTCCTTTCCATGCAGATCTGGTGGGGAGCTGCAGAAGGCAGCAGGTTTGGGGTTTTGGGGTTTTTTTTCCCCCCAAACCTGCTGCCACCTTTGATGCGTTCCCCCCCAGTCTGAGCGGGTCAGGACCCCCCTTGCAAGGAGGCACCGAGTACTTCGCACGACGGGAGTGCAAACCGAGAGGGGATGGGGACGGGGACGCTTTCGGGGGCCACCACCAGCCGGGAGAGATGATCTCCAGAGCTGCCAAATGAATTTCAGACCGTACTTAACCTCGGGATTATCTCTGCCCAAGTTCGACTCAGCCAAGGCAATCCGCACTGACCACACTTCGGTCCTGAGCGCCTTCCACCGGTTCTGAGTATCTTGTCTGTCCGCAGCCACGATTGAACACACGTGTAGATGAGGGGCAGGGCCTGATGCAGGACAAGATAGGCGGAGCGGGAGCTCGATGCGCCCACGTTCCCTCCGCAGCACCCCAGGACGTGGGGCTGGGACTGCCAGGACTGGGGAACCCCTCCCTGAGACACAGCTTTTGACCAGTTGCTCTGGCTTTTTGCCTGAAGGTTGGTTTGGTTTCGGGTTGGTTTTTTTTTATTAGATGCAAACTTTGCAAAATTGAAAGAGCTTGAGAAATTTCCGAGCGCCTCCTTGTCTCAGAGAGCGGGGCTCTGGGAGCCGGGCTGATTTCCCGTCCCTGAGCCAGCCACCGAGGTTAGCAGCCCAGCCTGGCATCCATCCGCAGATCTCTCGGCCAATTCCCTCGGCTCGGGGAGAGCAATCGCCACTTTCTCCCCATGGAGCACAAAGAGAGCCTGGGGCGCGTCGCCGGAGCCAGGTGACGGGAATAATTCCTGCCCCCCAATTCCCCCTGCCATTCCCAAGGCTTCACTTCATGGCTCCCGGTGCAACTCCGGGAAGAGACGGAGCAAGGGCACGGGGAGCGTCTGGAGCTCATTAGAGGATCCTGCTTTGCGCTGGTCTGGGACAAAGATGTTTCCTTGTAAAGCCCCGGGCTCCCGCGGGCAGGAGCCCAAGTGATGAAAGACGCTTTCTGGGTGGCGGCGGTCCCAGCAGAGATGCAGGAACCGGAGCCCTGGGTGGGTTGATTTAACTCAAAGTGATTTAAATCGTCAATTTTCATGATGATTTAAATCATCGAGCAAGACATCTTGATTGAAATCATCCATTTTAATGTTGTTTCGCGTTTGTACTTTTTATTCACTTTCTTAAGGAAAGCTGGTAACCATTAAACCATGTTGATAAAGTTCGCTTTTATGGTAAATTTAACATTTCTCTTAGCTAACCAGCAGAACACACTATTTCTATGCAAAAATATTTCGGTCATTATGTAGCTTAACAAACATTTATTTGGGTACTTAAATTTTGTATTATGTCACAAAATGGTGAAAGATGAGGTTTTTAGGAAGTGATTATTAACTTTTATTCACAGCTAATGTTAAACACTATATGGTCTGAGACTGAAATCCAAATAAAAATATACAAAAGCAATGTTTTGCATTTTATTGATAAAATAAATTTACTTTTAACTTGATGGATATACGAGGGAGGAAAAAAATTAAATCCTATTAAATTTAAAGCTGATTTATTTAACAAAGGAAGTATTATCAGGAGCGATGGGATGGGGTTTAAGGTTCCTGGTTATCACATCCTTCCAGCTGGCAGATCTCATCCTCCCAAACCTTGTCTCCCTCTTCCAAATTTTGAACAAAACCAGAGGTTGCCTTTCTCGGCCTTCCAGTTTTCGGCCCTGCACGAGAACGTGAACTAAGCTGCTGCAGTGTATCAAATTAAAGAAAATATTCTCCCTGCGCCTCTGTGACGTTAAGTCCGGTTTAGGACCTTTCAGAAATCCTGGGACTAATGGGACCCTCCAGGGACTTGCTTAAGACTTTGGCAAGCAACAAGTTTTGGGGAGGTTTTTTTTTTTTTTTTTTTTTTTTTTTTTGAGTCTTAACAATTCTTTTAAAGCTTCATTTTTCAAGAAAATACCTTTGGACTTTTATAGTGCACCCATCTGAACTCAATCCTTGACGGCCTTGCCACAAACCCCGCGGTGCCCGGCGAGGCTCGGGGTGGCTCAGGGTGGCTACCTGGGGGGAGCATCCCGTAGCCACGGCCCCTCGGCACCACTCGCACCGGAGCCAGCCCCTGGCTGAGCCGGAGACCCCCACATCCCACCACGGGGTGCAAAGCTGGAGCGTCCCCTTCCTTCGCCCTCCCCTCCGTCGGACCAGCGAAGAGATGGGGCTGGCTGCGGCGAGTATAACCCGGGATTTCACACCTCATTTTTCCCAACCCGGCACCGTTATTCCAGCAACTTCCACCTCCCGCCCGCTCTGTTTCAGCCTCCCCTTTTGCATTTCCCGTTCCCCAACTATTTCCGGGGTCTGGCACCCCGAGGCGAGGCTGACACGAGTAAATCTGGTGTCTGTGAGTCCTCCCAGGCTCCCACCGCCCGCAGTCCCGGCTTGGCTGGGCACGGAGCCATGCGGGAATTGGGAAACGGGGAAGCGTCTCCGTGAGCCGTGGCTTGCTCCGGCGGAGGAAGAGCACTCTGCTCTTCCCTCCGTGGGAGGAGGATGCTGGAGGCTCCGGTGTTGGGTGATACGGGGCAATTAGATTAAAGTATCTTCCATTAGCGAAGAGTGAGAGTTTGCTAAGTGTGGTATCTGTTAGCCCACAGTCATAACAAACCCACAGATAAATGAAGTGCCGGTTACCTCCTTCAAAAAAAAAAAAAGACAGGAAAAAAGAGCAAGCTGCTGCTTCTTGGAAAGGCTCTGGGCTCCCCAGTCCCCTGCCTAAAATTCAAGTATCAGCGTGGTCCATCCCTGCAAACCCATTTCTAGAAAACTGGCGTATTTAATAAAAAAACTAAGGATGTCTGTTAAAGGGAGACAGCTGGGAAATTCTAAAGGTGGGACAAATTTTTAGGGAGCACTGACGTGCAATGGTAATAATGCAGCACGCGCGGGAAGGGCAGAGGTGTTTGCTGCTCCGGGGACTGGGGGGTGCAGCAGCCCTGCGCAGCTTCCATCCCTGTTTAGACAACTTTCTTCTGCAGGACACGAGGGAAATCACTGGAAAGACATAGTTGTCCCATGCAAAATTCATTAGACCACGCTGCCTCTCATCTGTCAACTAATTTGACTGAAATTTATATGCCGCTTTGCTCGTACCGGTCCAGCTCAGCAATGGTGTTAAGTCATTCCTCCCTTCCTTCCTTCCCTACAAGACCATGCCAAGAGCAGGAGCTGGGGGTCAACCGTGGGCTTCGTTTATTTTCCCATTCCGGGCACTTGCGATTGCAAAGCTGTCCCCCGAGGCACGACCCCGCAGCGGGGACACGACAAGCCCTGCTCGGCAAAGCGGAGCTGCTGGCCGTGCCGCCGGGGCTGCTGGAGGCAACAAACCCGGGGCGTTTCTCTGCAATGGGGCAGAACAGGGAGGAAATTTAGTGTTTCTCGCACTTGACATCAGTGACGGCGCGCAGAGCCAGGGAACAGACCGAGGGCTCTGTGCCGAGCCGGTTACGCGATCTCCTTAAACCTCCAACCATCCCGGCACGTCGGGCAGAGCCGAGCGTGGCGGCATCACCCTGCTGCCCCGAGCATCCGGGCGGGAAGCGGAGAAGAAACTTGGCCACTGCTTTTCCTTGTTCCAGATAAGAAAATCNTTATCGGGAAAGTGTCAGTCTGTCCACACGACCTGGAGAACAAATGTGTGTTTTATCACCCGCCCAACAAAACCCGCCGAACACCTGCAGCAGGCGTGTGCCCCGGCCGCTCTCGCCCCGCCGCCACGGAGGGAGAAAGTCACAGTGATGGATTTGCCCATCTTAATTAATGTAAACAAACAAAAGAGGAACATCAAATAATGCCCTTGACAGCCTGAAAACGGAGCCGGGAGAGCAGAGAGCGCTTTATAAAAGAAGGCCTTTTGATGTGCAGGCCACAGGATCAAGGTTTGTAAATAGCAGCAGCTCCGTATCGCGGCTTATCCAAATATTTTCATTTCCCATCACAAGCTGAGAGCCAGGGGTTGATGGTTTTGTACTCTTCAACTTTCAGCTTTCACCCTGCAGCCCCGGAGCCAGCAAGCGGAGGAGGGCCACGGGATGCGGGGCGGGGGGGGGGGGGTCACCCGCTCCCCATCCCTCCCGGCTGCGCTCTGCTCCCTGATCTCCCCATGGAGAAGAGCCCACCGCTGACACGGGGCACCTGGGGCACCCAGCCCAGAGCTGCCAGCACCGTTCTGCCCCGCACGGCCGTTCAACCAGGGGATGCTGAGCCCCGCTGAGCCCCTGCTGCAGCCCTCGCTGGTCCCATCCTCTCCTCCCTCCAGACACGAGCGGAGGAATGGATCTGAGGGTTAGGGCGGTTCATGAGCCGAACGTGAATCAAGGGTGTCACACCAGGGGGATGAAGCATCACCCGGCGATGTATAAACAGGATTAACGTTGCTGAGACATGGGAAGAAATCCTTCCCCCGCCCCCCAGCTCAGCTCCAGGCAGGACCCCAGACCTCTGTGGGGCTCCTCTTGCCCGGCCACCCTGTCTCCTTGTCCCCGCTGGGCACCGCAAGAGGCTCTTGGGGGGAAAGGAGACACGTGCCCAGCCCGAGGGCTGCTGCAGGAGTAGGGCAGTTCAGGGCGATGTCCTCAGTTTTGGGGAGCAGAGAGCGGGGTTATCGCTGCTGGTGTCAGACAGAAGGGGAAGCCCATGTTTACTCCTGAGCAGCAATGACACTAAAATTAGGGAGGACAGGAAGGGAGAAAAAAGGCTTTGCACCATAAATATCCTGTGAATTCCCATCTTGACATCAGGGTTACATTTGGGGTCTTTAAAAACACATACGACTAAAATCAAGTGCTTCCATCAGCTTCTCTGGCATATTTACGGTCTCCAGGAAGGGCTCCCAGACAGAAATCCCACTTTGACTTATAAAGGACCCGGCAAAGGTCAGTGCAGGGATGGACAGGGGTGAAGTACTTCTCCCCTGCGACCGCAGGGCGGGGGGAGCCCAACCTGGAGGCAGGGGGTGCAGCCCCCCCACNAAAGAGGGGCTGTGCTGGTCCCCCCCTAAGCGGACACCTCAGCATCCTGCCCCTGGGGAGCCCCAGTGCTGGGGGTGCCCCCTCGGCCGCGGGCGATGCGCGGGAGCACAAAGCAGGCTGGAAGATGGGGGGGCTGTCGTATCACCCGGAAAAATAATTTTCAGAGACCTTGGTCCCTACCCTGGGGCTTTTTATCCTAAGAAGCCTGGAGAGGAGGCGACTGGCAAGGAAATGTGTTTGGACAGAGCCAAAGGGGTACTAAAACAAGACCTGGGGGTAAAACTGGGCTCGGCCAACTCCCAGTTTGGTGTCCTACAGGTCAGACTGGCCAAGTCTCACCTCTCCCAGCCTCCCCTGGTGCCACGTCCCTTCAGTCCACCCTCAGCCCAGCCTGGGGGATTCGGGACGGCTGGCAGGGTGCTGGCAGGGGTGGCAGCCTGTCCCCAGCCCCGTCCCCATCCATCCCACCGGGGCTCAGGGGGCTCCGATAACCCCCCGGCAGGTCGGTAACGGCACGCTTTGCCGCAGCTTTCGGAGTAGCTGTACCTTCACACCCCTGTTTCTGCTCGCGATGAGGATGCCAAGGCAAGCGGACGGCCCGGCACGCTCCTGCCCTTCCCCTCGCCTGACTTCATCGCTTTTCCTCTGCAGACTTTTCTAAAAAGTGCTGAATGCGGCACTGCTTCACTGTAATTATTTATCCAAAGGTGGGGGATGAGAGAAACACACTATGATTAAAAAAATTATTGGTAAAAGGAGATAAAATAAAGTATTGATCGTGTTGGCTGTATCCCACCTCTGGAAATATAAGAAAGTGACAGGGCGGTATAAAGAATGCCCGGTCCAAAAAAGAAGCTGCTGCTTATTACCTCTCAGATACCCACCAAGTGATAAATCCAGGATGCTATAGATCAGGAGTTTATTATAAAAAGCACCAAATGTGGTTAATCAGGTGTGTTCTTGGCTACAAATCCAGGCTGGCTCGGGGGGTCAGGACCCAGGAGTGACATTCGGACCAGCACCCCACTGGGTAAAGGCTCCAGTCGGGGATTTGGCATTAACCGCATGTAACCTGCTCTGTGAAAAGGGGGAGAAAAAGGCAAATCTCACTGCCAGTTCTGCACCCCTTTAATACTAAGCCTTAGTATTCCAGCCTGGCAGAGGGGAAGCTGAGGACTAGCAGGGCTGGGCTCTGCAATCCCAATTCCCGGCACAGAGACAGGGCTGAAATGTTTAGGCAAAGGTGAGAGAGACACCGAGCCCCTTGTAACGTCTCTCATCAAATCAAAACACTGAGCTTAATGGCTCTGGCTACCTCGGAGACCAATAAAAGCCCCAAAACCGGTTATGAGACTGTGATCTGAGGTTAGAGGAAACCTGGCAGAGTGCTGACTGATTGGAGAGTTATTGGAAATAAATAAAAAGGTTGCATTAAACCTAACGGAAGGTCACAGCGCGAGCGTATCTCATGGAAGGTGACTGCCCTCATTACCCGTAGCGGGGTACCCCCCTGCACCTTGGGGATGGTGCTGCTGGTTTCAAGTCTCTTTGTGGAAAAGAGATTTATATAAAACTGATTATTGTTATTTTTGCAGTGGAAGAACAGCGCATTCATCAGGCCGCCCTGCCTTCCCCCGCTTTCAGTGACTTCGCTCAAGGCACCTGCAACCGACCCCCTTTTCCAGCCCTGAATTTGTTCAGGGATTTAAAAATAGAATTAAAAAAGGCAAATAACAGCCTTTGGAAGGAATGCAGCTGCTGGTCAGTCCTTCCCCACCAGGACCTGCCTCCAGCCGACTGACCCGGCTGCACAGCGTCGCTCCCTCTTCTCTCCGTCTCCGGGGCGTGTGGACCCTTTAGCACAGGCATTTCTGCTGACCCTAAAATTCGAGAGGACTTAGGCTGCATCCTCCTGAAACCCATCCGAGGTAAGATGCAAAGGGCTTATCTCCACAGGAGATACCTTATCTCTTACGACGTGAGCGCTCACTTTTGGAGCCTCCTTTGAAAACCCCAGCTTTCTAAACCCAGGAGGAAACGCAGACAGAGCAGACGATGGAGGCACTAAAACAAATTGAACCTCCAAAAATATGAGCGCGGAGCAAAAAGGGCTCACATAACTTCATGTGCCACCATGTTATTCATGTAACTTCATATGCCATCACCCTGCATTTCTCCCTTGACGCTCCTGTAAATTTTCAGCTTTTCTTTAGACCTTTGCCCACAAGGTACCAAGTTCTCGCTGGAAAAACATTAAAAATAAAATTCTGCCCAGCGGAGTCGAACTGGAAGCTCCTGACGGCTCAACTCGGAACAAGCAGGGGCCACGGCGAGCTTGCTAATTTGCCCCATAATCTATAAATCTGAAAACTACAAGATATATTAACTCTGTAACCTCGGGCCTCCTAACCCCGAGACAGCTCTCCCACGGGAACGAAGCATCTTTTCATCTTCACGGCACGGTAACTGAGCTGGGATGGGTTCGCCGCAAACTTTCTCCTCCAGGAAGGGAGACAGTGTGTGTTCCTCCATCCCCGAGGACCCTCTCGGCGTTGAGGGGAGGGAGAGGAACATCATGAAGAATTTGTAACCGTGCATGTAGAGATGACATTTATAGGGCTCTCAAATTGGAAACTGTACATTTTATTGCACTCTCTGTCAAAAAATGCAGTTCCATCAGAGGCGAGAACGACAAGGGAAACAACCAATCAATATCTGGGCCTCTAATATCTGGACTGAAAAAAATCATTATCCTGTTACTTTTATTATGGCGTTATGCTTGAAATATGATAGTTTAAGGTTGTTTCCATTACCTCGACAATTTTTAAGGGGTGTTTCCCTCCCCTCCGCCTCTGGCTCAACTCCCTTTGGGCTGAAAATCAGAACAAGTCACTCGAGGTGGGGATAGGTAGGTCCTGGCTCCCCCCAGCCCTGGGCTGGGTATATCAGGAGCCCCATAGACCTCAACTGCCCCCGGAGACCCCAGGAGGGCAGAGGGACCCCACGGCCAAGCACACGTGCTCAAGCCAGGCGAGGTAGATCTGTGTGTCACCGCTGAAAACGCGGAACCGAATAATTTGGCTCTTGCTTCGCCCACGCCCTCGCGCAAGCCCTGCAGCCTGCCCCAGCTGCCATCCCAGGCGGTTCTCCGCTGCCGTTGCCACCAAGACACCCAAAACATCAGCAGCAGCCAGGAGCAAGGAAAGACCGTCTCATCCCTCACCCCCAGCACGCGGTCCTCGCCCCAAAGAGTTAACCTGCTCATATGTACCCGATGCCATTAAGGACACAGCTGGGCAAACCCATCCTCCCCAAGCACGACGGCTCGCAAGGAGACGCTCCGTCTTAACCTCGCAGGTTTTTCTTTCTTTGGGGGTAGTTTGGGGAGTGCTAGGGTTGTACTTAAGTTCTGGGTTTGCATTTGGAAGATTATTGATGAAGTTTTGCATTACCCAGGCTAAAAGCCCTGTGCTGCTTCTCTCTTCCAGACTGTCTCGCTTCAGTCCCGCAGAGCACTAAGTGGGCCCTTAATGAACGAGAGAAAGGTTATCAGGACCCGCATGGGGCTCAACCGTCTGCTCCAGCAAAAATCAGGAGACGCCACAGATAAGAGTTCAAAGCGATGCAAAGAGACAGCCCGAGCTGGCTGCCGCTCAGGCCACGGCGCGCCCGGGGAGCCGGTTCCCAGCACCGAGCAAGCGGAACGGGCAAACGGCCGTCCTCTGTGCATCCCCAGGCTCCGGCGCTGCAAAGTGCAGCCCTGGAGCAATGGGCCGGGGAGATGCACCGGTGAGGAGGCTCCAGGGTTCTGCTCCACAACTCCTCCGAGCCCCATCACGCATCCTGCAGAGGATGCTGGTACCCAGCACCTCCCAGACAGAGCCTGCAGCCAAGGGTGCTCTCAGCGAAGGAGTACTGCAGCTTATAAAACATGCGAGGTTGGCCACAGGACTGCCAGAACAGCGGGGAGGTGACCCTGGGAGCAACACTGTCTACTGGGGGTCCGTGATGGAGGGACATAGGTTCCTCCAGCCTTGGCTGCTGGAGACGGCGCGATGCATTCAGGCACCACCCACAGCGTTTTGGTCAGGCTTTAGCAACTGAGGCAGGGTAAGAGAGCTCGCCGGAGCACTCGCACCAGGGAAAAACTCGTCGAATGAGCAAAATAGGCGTTGGAAGCTGTCTGCTACAGGATGGCCCTGGAGAACATAGCTGGAACAGGTCCCATGGATGTATAATAGAGTTCAACAAAAACCAAGGCCAAAAGCTCGTAGAATGGAGCCGAAAATGCCCATCAGCATCTCTGACTCCTCCGGTACAGGCAGTTCCTCTTTCAGAGGACGGTCCAAAAAGTGCTGTGGGACTCATCCATCAGAGGGACATTCAGGAGACTCTGCTTGGCACTCTTTACACTGCTGACAGCGTCACAGGGGTAGTGTCTTTGTGACAACACAGCAAATCCTGGCGAGTCCCTGGGAGGGAGGGGTCACACGCTGCCGGGGGATGCTGGCTGCACAGCTCCTCACCAGGACCTGGACCACAACCCCTGAGAGGATGTCACGGGAGATGCAGGACAGTAATCACATGCACGCCATCATCAGACCCACTGTCGCAGCCTCCTGACAGCCCACGAACAGACATCTAGTGATTACCGAAAGCTGCGAGAGATAATTACTGCTAAGCAGGGAGGAGGGGAAAGGTTCCCAGAAAGCATTTGGCGCTTTACCCTCCGCGGGCTGCAATAAGCACCAGGGTTAGTCGAGCCACACTCTTTTCTTGCCCCGTTTCAAAGCGGTCGTGCAAGGTGGATCACCAAGGCGGCATTGCGGTGATGGAGCCATCCCCCCCGGCTGTCACCTCTCCCCAGGGCCAGCTCAGAGCTACCTGTCCCTCCCTGCCATCCCACCCCAGTCTCTCTCTCTCTCTCAGAAATACTATCAGGGCATATAGATTCCTGAGCACCACGATTTAGACGCCGGAGTTGTTTAAGCGGGACACCCTGGAAGGTGCTAACCTTTAAAGGATTTGCGGTTGAAGAGTAGAGAGAGTCGGGAGAGACAGGGCAAGGAGCGAATGTGAAGAAAAGACAGATCAATCCTAACGATTCATCATGCCAAGAGCTGTCCAAATAATCAAAGGCATCAGCCGGGTTGATGTATAGCTGATGTCACCGAGAGAGACCCTTAACAAGGCAGCCAGTACAACAGCTGCTGGTCAGGGAGTGTCTCAGCACACGCCGGGCTGGGGCACGGGAACACAGCCCATCCATCACTGACCCACCTTAATGGCCAACCTTATTAGTAAGCGTTCGCCGGGGCTGACAGCCCGCGGCAGCCGTCCTCACGCTCCCCAAAATGGGCTGACCCACCTGGCAGGGGAGGGTGTTGGGGATGGGATGGATGCCGGCCAGGCTCGGTGGGCTCAGCCCCGTGTGAGGGTGGGTACCGGTGGGGAACCGCGGGCGGTCGCCAACCGTCGGGGCTGGCTCCGGCGCGGCTGAGAGCTTCGGGTGCTCCATAAAGCCCCATCAGCCGTGGCAGGACAGTGCTGCAGCAGCTCTGGAGGCAAGGGCCGTGGATCTCCGAGGCGTCTCCCATCTCTCTGCACATCGAGTATCGATCAGCAATGCAGGGTGAGACCCAGCCCAGCTCTCCCAGCACCGCTCTCCTACCCTGACATCGTGGGACGGGGCATGGGCCCATGGGGAGCCAATTTTTAGCATCATGGTGGTTCTGTGGGACTGAGCTGGTGCAGAGGCTCCAAAAACCTCTGGCCATCCCAAATCCAAAACCAAAGGCCGTCTCTACCCTTCTGTCCCTGCTTCTGACTCCGCTGCACCGTTTACCTGAGCAAGGCTCACACCTCTCAGCTCGTTTTACCCTGCCGTAGGTGAGAGACAACGGCTACAGCCCAGCCACCACATCAAGAAATGGGATTTCCCCTGAGCTGTGCCCTCCCATGGGTCCACTGTGCCCCCGCACGAGGCAAAGCGGTGACATTCACCTGCTCGAGTCCCCAAATTCCTGCTACAAACCCTTTGCTGCGTTCTCAGCAGAGCCCTGGAGGGGACCTGGATGTGGGGACCCAACAGCCCCAGGGACCGATGGGCAGCGCCCGGCCGGGACGTGCTCCCCTCCCTAGCAGCCAGCAAGAGCGGAAAGGACGGTAAAAGCTTTTGCTTCATCCTATATTTCTATTCTCCTAAGGACCTTCTGTGCCCTGAGTGCTACCCACAGGTTCAGCAAACGCCCCCGGGGCTCCAGCTGGGATGCTGGGGGATGCATCAGGGATGGGACCAGACCCCCATGCCACACACCAGCCCACGGAAAAACATCGGCTCCACTCGGAAATCCCCGTGTGAAAGCACAGTGGATTTACCAGCAGATGGCACTGCCCCCCCCACGGCCACCCGTGTCCCCGCAGCACCTCGCCACGCAGGAGGGGGAAAAGCATCTTCCCGTGTAGGAATCTCACATGCACGTGAAAATGCAAAACCCCCTTATGGTTCCTCATCTGGGGCAACAAGCTGCGCTAATGCCTGTAATTAGTTAATAACATGAATGTAGGTGAAATACGTGGTGCTGCAACATCTTAAACCCTCCCAGCACCAGGCAGGAGGCGGCTCCTGCTCCTATATACGTTGGTGTCTATAGGAAGGCTCAGCACCGCAGCCAGGCGGGCACGGCTCAGACCAAGCTCCGGTTTTCCTAAAATACCCTTTTACTGCCAGGCCCCCAGTCAGGATCCCATTGGATTAACTGGAGTCCAGTTGATTGCTGCAGTTTCAATAGCTTGTTCAGACATCGATTGCCGTCATGTCACTGGGAGAAAAGGATTAATAATCGGGTGCTCAGGTTGGCTCAATACTGCTGATAGTGCCTGACAAAATACCGTTAGGAGCACTCCCACCGGAACACTATCTATGTAGGAAAGCTGCAAGAAACATCATTCAGGGGTTTGTGGAATAATGATTAACTCCAGATCTTCAGCCTAGAAAATCCAACAAATAGTTTCTATTATTTCCAGATAAATTCTCCCTCTACTTCACTTCATTGCTGTTGCACACGCAAACCTTTTCACTGAAACCCACCGGGGAGATGCATCTTTTCCTGTCTCTCCCCCCTCCTCCTCCCCCCACAGCCCCTTTATAATCCATCCCAGAGGAAACACACTTCTTTGTAACCCTCACATTTCTTCTGACCCTCAGCTAAGGAAAACACATCCCCTTCGCCAGTCCCCGACGCCGCAGCCGAGGAGCAGAGTCCCACCAGGTTCCCGCGTCGGGAGCGCTACCGATGTCCTGCCTGGCCTTGGGCATGTCACTCCTGCCTCCCACCATCTCCTGCCACCGCTCGTGCCTGTCGTGATGGCACACGCCAGCCTCGCACCGACGAGACCCAGGGAGCAGCGGTTCGGGCAGGGAGCTGCCGTGCCCCCCCGACACCTCCCCCGGTTTCCAACCTCACTGTCAGTATTAACGGCCGGGATTGAGTCCGAGCCTGCAGCAGCAGAGATGGTGTCTCGGCCGCCGAGGTGCAGGATCCAACCTGCCATCCCATCTTCCACTCTCCGTGAGCCGGTGCTGGGTGCAGATCCGGTGACCTCCCTCCGAATCAAAGGAGGATGGGATTGGGGCAGTAAATCCCATCCCGGTGCACATCAGCCCGGCAGTAAATCGGAATCCTCTCCGTGCCCTCTTTATTATCACATTCACAGCATGAAGTTATGAGCTTCTTCACAGCTCCTGCTATAAAAATGTGATGGATGGCAGGGGAACCTCAGGGAGTTAATCTATTCTCCCATTAAATTTTACTTTAATTGGTCTTTGAGTCAATCAGAAACTCACTAGACAGTGAATTAAGAAAAGAAAAAGGGAAAAAAAGAGAATGAAACAGGGTAGGGGGAGTAAAAGGAGGTGCCTCTTTGCCGTTGCTGTATTATAATGCTGGATTAGCCTTCTAGAGAAAGGCAAGAGGCTGGCAGGCCGTGCAGAGACATTTCTACATGGCTTGAGGTATCACTACAGAGGGGGAGAGAGAGTCAAGTAATGCAACAACAACAACAACAACAACAAAATCCTTAGAAAACACGGGGGCATCAATGAAATCCGGTCATCAGCAACCATAAAGCAGCAGTGAGCCAGCCCCGCGCTGGTGACGGGGCCGCGAGAGGGAGGATGGAAACGGCATCACTAAATAACCGACATCAATAACGTTAATGTGGAGGTTGGGGAACGGGGCAGTGGTCCTGGCTGCTGGCATCAGCGGCGTTATATGGCAGCAAAGCCCGGTCCGATGGCAGACGGCACCAGCGGCGGCTCCGCCGAGGCCCCGGCATCGTCCCCGTCCCCGATTTGTACTGGCACAGCCAGGAGCAAGATGTTCAGATTGGGAAGGCAGGTTTGGTGACTGCGCTGCCCGTGTGGCATTAAAACCTTTAACGGGCTCCAGATAAAGGTATTCAGGGTCCATTAATGGTCTCCCAGGATTGACCATCTTATTAGGAGAATAAGAAGTGTATCAGCCTGCAAATCAAATATCCTAACAAAAATAAAAACTGCAGCAGCGAGAATAAAACCCGAGGAAAATGGAAGACAAAACAAGGCCGCCTTCGCTCGGGAGCAGCGTGCTGGGGCTGACGTCTGAAGTTTATGCCCTGGAATATATGATAATAAGGTTTTATGGGAGTGAGCCCTAGGGACAGGCATTGTCTCGGTAAACAACGGACTTCAGGGAAAAGCTGAGGTTTGAGTAATGTGCTCAACCTTCACTTATGATAATATATATATATGCATATATGCATATGTGTATATATATGCGCATACACACATATACACACATAGGGCAGCGAGTGCAGGAAATTATCACCCTGCTACACCTGCAGGACTCCCCGCCGCCCCTCGAGAGGGAAAAAACTGGCAGCCAGAGCCAGAAACACCGTGTCCTGCACTGGTACGAGGTGCTGAAACCAGTAACTCAGGCTGGGAGGAACCAGTCCCAGACTGGCGCGGCCCCAAGCAGGTCAGACCCACGGAGATGGTCAGTATTTGCACCGGAGTCAAATTCTTCAGCCTGTGTGAGCCCGGGGGGCCTGCGAGGGGTGCGGCAACCCCACACCCCAATCCCAGAGGGTAAAATCTCTCCCTGGGGAGAGGGCCAGACTCCAAAAGCTCCCCCTTCGAGCAGCCTCAGCAGCAACTAGCAGGCAGTGGGCTGGAGAGGGGCTTCACAGATCCCCGCTGCATGAGCGATCGCTTGCCAGTTGTGCAATTTCATCATGAGTCCTGCAAATGTTTCCCTGAAAGCCCTGTGCTCCTGGAGTCCCGTGAATACACAACACATAGCTTCGTTTTCCTTGCAGAGGAAAGAAAAGCTTTAAAACACGAGGGAAAAGCAAAAAAGTCATAATTTTTTCATTTTGGGGGAGGAAGAGGAGGAGGAAGAGGAAGGGGAAGAGCGGGGAAGGCTGGCTTAGTCTTTTACAGTGCTTAGAACTGACAATTTTGCTTTAGGCTCCCGGCGCAGGGAAGGAACAGCCCCGTCCGGGCTGTATTTGTGCATTCCCACGCCTCCTCTCTCCAAAAGGAGGACCAGGTGATGTTGTTGGCCTCAGCCCCTGCAAAACACACCTGCACCGGCCTGAGAGGCCAGAGAGCACCCCCGGTTCCCCGCACAGGATCCGTGCCTGACCCCGGGATGAACTCGGCAGCTCCTCGGAGCAGAGGCAGCGATGAGTCCCCCGGGAGCGTGCCCTTCGGCGCGCGTGCGGATGGGTGGCAAGAGGGGGAGAGGGACGGAGGCAGGCAGGAGTGGTCCTGGGTAATTATGAAAATTAGATCTTTTAAGCACCAGACTTTAGGCTCAATTTGGACTGACAGCTTATGAAGAGATCATCTGACGCCCTTAATGGGCGAACACGGGTTCAGCGGCTGTGTGCAATTAAATCATGCACGCTGGTGTGGCGGCTGACACGGGGAAGGGGGGGGCAAGCCCAGATGTGCTGGAGGGATTTTAGGGACCACTCTGCCCCCAACCACCGGCTCTGCTCCGCAGGAAAATGGGGCCAAGGCATCGCACACACGCACTCCATCGCCTCCTGCACCCCTCCATGCCTGCAAGTCCTCAGTGCCCAGCTCTCAGCTGCCTCGGATGTCGTTTCTGCTGGGGTAAACCCCGGGCTAATGTGCCAGTGGCCAGGAGAATTCGGCCCCACGCAGGCAATTAGTTCTCCTAACAACCCACCTCCTATTCATCACCTTCATTTTGTACTTTATGCAGTTTACAATAAATCAGTGGGCAAAGCCAAGACCAGAACTCGGAAGCGCTTGAGTCCCTGTTCCAGGTTTTCTGGGAAGTCTCAGCAAAGGCACAATTTACCATCAAGACGATTCCTGGTGCAAAACGTCCATCGCTGGAGATCCGGTGAGGAAAAAGGGCCACGGGGACGTGATTCCCTGCGGTGGCCGGTTTCCCTGCCCCGCTGCGGTCAGCGACGCTCCGGGGCACGGCAGGGACCCCCCAGGGCACTGCGCTTGTGCCTGGGCCGTCCTCACGTGCAGCGAACGCCCCTGTCCCGTTGCCGAGCGTGCCAAGGAGCCCAAAGCGCTTGTGCGGACCCCAAACCCCCCGCGCAGAGCCGAAGGGGTTAATGCACATCGGACCCCTAAGCAAGAGCAGGATCTGCCCTGCCCGGAGCAGTTATTCTCTCCTCCACTTTCCCCATCTCTTACGAAAGTTAGAGGCTGAGGCGGAGCAGAATTAAACCATTTCCCTGCCCAGCGTCCGCCTTCCCATCCCCTGCCGCCCTCCAGGCTCGGCCGAATCGGCAGCAGCGAGGCAATGAGCGCCGTCCATCAGCGCCGGAGCAGGAGCGTTCGGAGGGGTGTAATTCTGCCGGAGGAGAATGGACTTCCCAAGCACATGGACCTAAACTGCAGAGAAACAGAGCCCTAAATCTCTGGCTGTAGATTTACGGCCTCCATTCTCCTTCTTTACTGCAAATACAATCCGGCAGTAATGGTCTAACACAGGAACACCATCACCAACTGGCTGATGGCTCACATAAAAGCAATGTCAACCAAAAACTATGAGTTTATAAAAGGGAACAAACCCTCAACAGTGACAAGAACATGAAACCCATTAACAATTTAAACACTCTCCATTTTTTATTCCCCACCTTGAAGCTATTACGGCTGATAGAAGGCTTCACAGCTGAGTTAACCACTTCAAGGGAGGGCTGCGCTTGCACGCACGCTCACACGCATAAGGAGTTTGCCGAGGCCGCGAGGTGGGAGGTTACGTGGTTTAAAACCATTCGGGGCTCTGCTCCTGCAAGATGCTCAGCTGCCCTCCCTTCCAAGGACCTGCTCAGCACCTGGCAGGATTCAGCCGCTTGCAATTTCCAAGGCTTTTGAAAGCTGCCTGGTAACCCCAAGATACCAAAAGATTATTGCTATGGTTACTGGAGGGGAAAAAAAAAAAAAAAAATCGCAGGTGTGTTATAATTGTTTTTCCTGGAGATTTTCTTGCTGCTCTGGGTCTCTTTTGGCACTTCGTCATATTACGGAGCAAATATTTGTGGAAGCTGTTGTGGAGTCCCGGAGCTGAGCACAGAGCCAGCGCGGAGGAGAGGGGAGAGACCACCTGCTCCGGGAAACTCGTACGACTTCTCCTCGGCAAGATTTTGCAGCAAATACAGGCAACCCACACACACACATTTGGGGGACCATTTAAAATCAGACCCGATTCAGCACCCAAGCCGTAAATGCCAGGATGCCGCTCCCGGCTCTCCACTGACCCTGAAAACACCATTTTACCTCCTGAACTATCAATTTTCTCCAGCTGCAAAACAGGGACAACACCAGTTAACCTCTACTGTAAAGTGCTTGATAATCTTCCATGCAAGGCGCTCTGTCCTAACAGGAAAACGACTGTAATTTTCCCCTCTTATTAGAGAAACTAAAATGGGGCTGATCCTCGCCCGCTCTGATTTAGACTTGCCCCAGTGACTCCTCCAGGTCTAAAAAAGGAGCAGCTCCGGGCAAGGTGCAACGCTGTTTGTGTAGGGGATATCATTGATCAGTGAGGAGATTATTGATCGTTGAGGATATCATTGATCATTGATAAACCCAGGCGACTGGGAAAGAGAAAGCGGTGGAGAAGCTCGCTGGGCAGGCGGCCGCGCTGCTCGCTGGTTCCCACCCGAATACCCCCGGAATCCACTTTTCCGGGCTGGCTCCGTAATCTCGACCATCGCGCATCCTGAATTCGAGGTCATGGGTGCGACTCGTGCCCGCGGACCCCACCGGGTCCCTGCAGCATCGCCGTCCCCTCCCTTCCTTCCTTCCTGCCCCAGCCCCAGGGCAAACAGCGGGGCAAACAGCGGGACCGCTAGGAACAGCTTGAAATCAGATCCTCGTCCCCAAATGGAAGGAAGTGGCACTGGAGGCTCCTGCCATAAAGCCGGTCCCATCCTATTGAAACGCCGGCAGATGGGGCCATAAACGTTTCCTCCTCCCCTTGCTAACAGCCACCGAGGCTTCAGATTCATCTTTATCTTTATCTTGCTGTCAGGTTGTAAATGCCTCTCGCTCCGTCTCTCACAGCTGGGACGCACCGGGCCAGTTCCCTTCCTCTCGAGGTTCGTTTTAACCAACGACAGAGGGGAAAGGAGAGGGGAAGGGTGAAATGAAAACGGGATCTGCAAGCAAAAGAGAAAGAAACCCACACCTGTCTCATACTAGGGTTTATGAAGATGAGATGTCCATGGGATGGAAGCAGGACCGGGAGGAATTAAAACCACGCACAGATCCGGGCACCCCCCATTAGCGTATCTAAATCACAGGCGATGTGGCAAGGATTAATGTACCCTCTTGTTTACCTGCGCCGATACGGGTTAGATATTTACACGAATAGCATGAACATCTGCAGCTTCATTAGGCAAGATAAAAGTTAAGGACTATAAACCTTTATGCTTCAAGTCGTAAAGCAGTAAGGGTCAGGAGGGAATTTCTAAATATAGGCAAGTTATTCCATCACTGTCCATTACGGCGTTTTCTTGTGACTCTCCAAAGCAGCTGGTGCTGGTCACTTGGCTACGGGATGAGGTGGGCCCCAAGTCTGGTGTGAGCTGGCAGAACCCATGTTTCCACGGTCTTCATTTTATATCGCATCCCTCATTTCCACAGTCTTCATTTTATATGGCAATGGCACACGAGGACCTCACGTAAGCTCTGGGTTTGCTGTATCATTGGGCATAGAAACAGAGAGATCACCTCTGTTTTGAAGACCTGATACTCCACAGATTTATACTGGAACAGCCACCTTTACAGTCTGTAATTAATGTTCCCTTGAGCAGGATGGGGAAAACTGTCACATTTTTGACTTAGTTTTTCTACCTGTTAGAAGATTTGGGCAGGCAACTTGCCCCACATGAGGCACTTTCTGCCTTGCAACATTCAACTCTGGACCAGAAAGGACATGGGTGTTTCTGCAGGAGGAACAGCGTATTCGGAAACCGCTGGAGCTCACCCATTCTTGGCTGCACACAGCCATTCCTGGGGCTGATGCTTTCTCACTCTTACTAAGAGCTCGGGCCACAAATCCTTGAGTCTGAATTTCACAGCCTAATTCCCTATTTTTCAAATGCCAAGCATTCATTTGCCTTCCTAGCCTGCTGCCACGTCCACCTTCTTATGACAGACACGCCATAAACCAAAACCAACGTGCTGCCATCTCTCCACGCACCCATGGAGCAACCAGCTCCGAGCAAGCGGAGACTTGTCTGGGCTCATACATCAAACTGCAGCTCAGGCGGGACTGGGGGCCAGCAACCCCTACCCTAAACACCACATTTCCGCAGCCACCAACAACCTAAACAGGAAAGGAAGCCTGAGCAGCATACGGATATGTTCAGCCTCCACCATCCCACGAGCAGGAGAAGCTTGACAAGACGACAGCGCTTTTGACCTCCGTGATATTTGTAGGAAGGAGGCGATCCTCTACAACAGAGCTGCAATCAGATGGGAGACACCGTGCTTCAAAGAACAAATTCTGGGTGAAGCAGTTAAAACCCCCTAACTAATAATAATAGTGACAGGCTGACATTAATTAGGACAAGTGGACTCTTGTTCAAACAGTTTACTAAATGTTCCTTCATCCTGCCCAGGGAATGGATGCTCTGGACTGTTTTATTACACTGGACCCTGACCTTTGATTTTACGAACAGTGTGTTTTGGAGGTATCCTGGCTAAAAGGGTAAAAGTTTCGTAGGAGGAAACGAGCTGACAACACTCCTCCGCTGAAGCCCCAACAGAGGATGCTCCAGCTCAGTCCTGCATCTTGGCTCCTGCCCGAACGGCTGCACGACCACGGGGAAGCCAAACCTCTACGAGTCCTGGCGAGAGCGGAGCTGCCGCCTCAGGCACATCAGCCATTTTTTGCCAGGATAAAATGAGTTTTAAGGACCTAAGGACTGGCTGCGTCTCACAAGAGGATACGGCATTTTAAGGTCTTTCATATCTGGCATCAGACGCTCCTCAGGTCCCCTTGGGCTTGAGGAGTTGCAGGAGCTGCTCCAGGAGTTCCTCCAGACAGCTCCTGCCAAAGAGCCCGTGGTCCTTCCTCCGTCCATTGACACATCAAGGTGTTTTACACTGAGGTTTCCCATACTGACTCCCTTCGGCATCGAGTCTGCCGCAAAAATGACAGATTTTTTACAACTGGCCATTTTTTCCTATATTTTACGCAAAGCGATAAAGCCCGGCTACGCTTCTGCCGCAGCGGTGCCTGGAAAGGTTACCCATCGTGTGTGGGGTCAGCCTGCGCCAGCACAGCTCAGACGGGATGGGCATCATTAAATAAATACCTTTTACAGAGGACCGAGGAGCTCCGACCAGTTTTTCCCAGCACGAGCCGGAAAAACGACAAACGGCAAAACTCTCTCTGCCTTGGAAGGTTTGAGGGCTCGTCCCTTTGAATGTTTAATAAAGGTGTTTTTTAAAGAAAAGAGTGTAAACACGGAGGAATTTATTTTTATCTTTTTAATTGTGGGAGCCTGCTCTGCGTTTGGATTAACAGCTAGAGCCGGAGCTCTCCGTTTTCTAAGTCTTCTAATTCTACTAAACATCCGCTACCCTGAAAGGACTCCACAGAATCCCATAAAACATTATTTATCTGTGTGCGTTAGCTGCACGATACTGTAATTTCCAGAATAAATGCTGGGTGTAAATTGTTGTTTATGTTGGAGTCTGACTGTCTTTACGAGAAACAAAGTGAAAACTGAATCTTCACAGCTTTATTTCTTCCGCTGAAACCTCTTCTGCAGAAGGAGAAATGCCTGGTGGAGCGCCTTAATGGATGGCTGTAAAGATTGTTGGGTTAAAACAAAGTACAGGGAATCACCTTCATTCCCCCCCTTTTACTGCCAAATCCTCAGCTGGTGTAAATTGGTGTAGCTCCAGTGACTTTGGTTCATCTGGCCCACGAGTGTCATTTAAATCAAGCTAAATTAAAGCGAAAGCAGCGCCATTCACATGGTTCTAATTAAAGGCCCATCAACGTTTCTAGCGCAAGCCCCGGCTGGTTAAAAACACTCATTTCCACGCCGGTGTCCAGCCCCAAGCCGCAGGCACAGCGTCCCGAGCATCTCCGGGTATCTGCACCCCATCCTTGCAAGGGCTCTGAAGATCCTCTAAGGTACCTCACTCCGAAACAGGTACCAGAACCGATTCTTTTCATGGAAAAGCATCTCTGGAAGAGTCCGATCTGGCTGCGGGAAGGACTGTGGACCTGTCCTCACTGCTCATAAGCAGCTGCTGTGGAAGGCCAGTCCTGTGCTGTCTAAACTCTGGACTCCATTTAACTTTTGATAGCCACGTGAGATGTCCCCGTTAGCAAAAATGCCGCCTCCTCCTCATCCTGCCAGACGCAAACCTGTCTGTCCCTGGGGATGCCTCGCTCTGCCCCAAGGTCTTGAGGTCTTCATCCAGGCTCCTGTCTGACGGCCTGAAGTGAGGAGGGATGAATCTCACCCATCTATCAACTACAGGAACGGGCTTCATCTTGACTTTCCTCTCTGGTGGATCCTTTCTTTTAGTCCCACCAGGTACAAAGCACTCCCGCTCAGGTGGGATGGAGCTTGGTTGGGAGGACCCAGTTTGGGACAGGAGGCTGGGAGATGTGGTGGCTTTGTGGACATCACACAACGGATGGTGGCACTGCGGGGACTTCACCGTTCTCTCTCATCTGCACTGGCCTCACGTACCCAGACTGGGAGCGTTTCGGGGTCGGGGCTGCCCTGAACTTGGTGCCTGTGCTGAGGCACCGGCTGTACCGTGGTTAACGCGGCCAGGCAGGACCTGCAGAGCAAACCACTTCCAACCGCACAAACCACCAAATGGTGCAGAGCTCATCCGGCTCCCACCTCCCCAAAACTTTGTCCTTCAGCATCGTGCGTGGAAACCGGCTGTTAATGCTGTGCAGGGACGGGAGAAGGGGGCAGAGGCTCTGCCCCGAGCTCCTCACACCACCCTTGGGCTGGGTGACCCCCAAGAGCTCCTGGGCTGCCTCGTGGGAGAAGGTAAAGCCCAACCGCTTCCAGACCGTGGGACTGACCCGGATCGACCCTGGCAGGTCCCTTCCGTGAGGACATCAAGCCTCTGTTCATCCTTTCCCTGCTTTCGGAAGGAGCCCCAGGAGGGACACGAGCCCCCCACCATCCCGGTCCCCAGGGTGCTGCCGAAACGGCCGTCACCGCTCCAACGCGAGCGGCAGAAGATCAAAGTTCAGGGAAACTTTTGATGAAGTGCTCTGGCAGGCCCGTCATCGGGAAGCAAGAAAGGTCAGAGAGTGGAAAAAATAATAAGAAAATATAACTGCTTTCTTATGAGGAAAATATTATGAGTTCTTCCCCTTTTTCAGCTTTTATGGAAGGAGATTCTGCCAGTTCACTCAGAAAAAAAGAAGAAAAAGTAGTTTTAAAATGAGATTATGCACCTTCAGGGTGCCATTAGGAAGTTTTACTGTACTGAGATGACATGAAAGCTCTGGAATTAATATCCCTGAGATGCTTCAAACCTGCAATAGCAATTATTGTACTACGTGTCCCTGGATAAATAATAGGGCCATTCAGCTAATTAGCTTCAATGATTTCAGCTCCCTGTAAATTCTCTCTCACTCGGCTATAAAAATAACACTAGGCAAACTTTTGGTAACAGAAACTTCTTTCAGGGAAAAAAAAAAAAATAAGGGGGTTCCCCCAGCTCCTAATTCATAACTGCTGTCGTGGTAACGGTGCGATTCCAAGGACTGGAAATATTAATAGGCTATAACAGAAAATATAAAAGGAGAACCATTATTAATTGCCATTTACTGGTAATAAACCTATCGCACCAATTTCTGCCCGCGCACATGTGCAACCCCATTAATTTCAATGGGGCTGCACGTGTTAATTGAGAGCAGAATTTAGTCCACTGGTTGTAATTAATTAATCAAGTTTTCAGTATGGTTTGCATACTTTAAATCTCTTTTTTTTTTTCTTTTTTTTTTTCTTTTTTTTTATTATTTTATGTCTTCACATTTCTCTAGGTTTGACTTATGCAACAGGGGCTCCGTTCTCCACCACGCCGTGATTTACTCCGGAGCAGAAGAGGTTTTATCCCGCCACGGCTCATTTTGCACGGGGTAAATCCACCCGCCATGGATCAGCCCCCGCGAGACCATCGCACGTACACCCGCCCCAAACGCTGCTCTGAATTATTTGGTCCATATCCTGATCTACACCAGCACCTCTCGATCCCGAGCAGCCGCTGTCCCCAGGACTGCCCCACCGCACCAATGTCCACCGGTTTTGGGGGTTTTGGGGTGTTTGGAGCAGTAAAATAACTCTTTGTACAAGAGGCAGCACTGCCTGCACCTACTTTTAAGCCCTGATGCACCGAGAAATTTAAAGTACTGACAAATTCCCATCTAATTTCATGCACAGAGCTAAGCACGTAATTAAGTATTTCCTTTAGAGCCCATACGGTCCTGCCTGTAAAAAGGAATGCCGCGACAGTGATACGTTGTGGGGGTTTTTAAGGCTGAAACATGAAACAAGCTTAAAGACCAATAATTAATAGGGATTATCGTGCCCCCCTCCCGGATCACGGGTGTCCATGAGGGGACGTGGCCATTGCCTTTTTCCAAAGATCTTGATATCTGCAATGGGATGAACATTCTTTGCGTTTCCAATTTAAATAAACCGGATTTCCAATACGACGACTAACTAAGCAAAACAAAGCAAAGGTACAGTGAATTTTAGGAAGACAGGAAAAGAATAAAAATAAGAAAGCCGCCCAAGTACCTTCCCAGACCAAATTTTTTTTTGGTGTGATTCAAAATAAGCAATGCCCAATTTGTATTTGTTTTTTAAAAAAACTGAGCCTGTGCTCGAACCCCTCATGGTGGGACGCTCTGAAAATCCAAACTCCTGAAGGAGCTGAGTAAATCCCAGGATTCCAGAAGACCCAGCAAAGCCAAGTGATGAACCGTTTCCAGCAGAATACAGCCCAAAAAGCTTGGCCGTCCCGTGCCGGAGCCCAGAAAGCCCCAACGGCTCCTGCAAAAGCCCGGGGGAAGGTGAGACGCCCCGAATGCGGCGGCTGCGTGTGGGGGCAGCTCCCCGGGGCAGCAGGAGCAGCGTCCCCGCGTCCCGGGGTGACACCAGCCACTCGTGTCCATGCTCCGCGCTGGCCCTGGGCCGAGAGGACGATATAAAAACAAAGCGGTTCCTCTAAATGGAAATTTATCTCAGGCATCCCCCCTGCGTCAGCGCGGCGGCACTTTCCATCTCAGCACTCGACATTATGGCCCTTGGTGGTAATATTAATAATAATCCTCTGATCAGACACCACGCGGCCCTTAAAGAACTGACCCAATGTTATTTTAACGCTCTCAAAGCCCCTTCTCCTCGCTCCCCGTTAGCTGTACGGCTGCTGCGCTGCCTGCAAATACATTTCACTTTCGGCGGGATCTACACGCTCAGCTGATGAGAAATCCAGGCACCTCGCTCGCCAAGGATGGAAAGTCATAACATTTGTTTTGGAAATTTATTTTAGCCAATATTTCTCAATAAAATAAATTGTATAAATGAAATCAGACTGACACCGCAATATTTCCCAACTAGCTGGCGTCTCCCTGCAGCACTCAGGGACTGTCAGAAATTTTTCCCTGAGGTTTTCCCCGTTTATTTTATTTATTTTTGTAAAGCAGGGGAACGTGTGAAGGTTTTGGCACGGTATATTTTTCAAATCAATGCAAACCTCATTACATAATACGCAGGTTTTGCATGTTTCCCCGTGACACATGCCTCCTGTTTGAGGCACGATTGCTATATATCGTGATACCACTTTGACCGATACGGCAGGTTAAAAAAAATTAAAACCCAATCCTGAAAATAATTAATTTGCTGACCTCAACACCTTTAGAGGTCTGTGGAATTTAAAATTGTAAGATTCAAGGCCAGGTTTGGATGGGTGAAATTGCCTTTTATTTTTAAGCCTGATATTGAGTTCTGGTCACCGCAAGGAAGATCAGGAAAGATTTTTGTGTGGGTGACACTCTCTGCTAGATGCATCGCAAAAAAATTAGGGAAAGAAAGGAAAGGAAAGGAAAGGAAAGGAAAGGAAAGGAAAGGAAAGGAAAGGAAAGGAAAGGAAAGGAAAGGAAAGGAAAGGAAAGGAAAGGAAAGGAAAGGAAAGGAAAGGAAAGGAAAGGAAAGGAAGAAAGAAAAAGAAAACTGAGCATGGCAAAGATGCAGGAAAAAACAACCTGCATGGATCAACATCACCAAGAGGGATTTAAACCAGCCAAGCCCTGGGACCAGACACCAGCAGAGCGCTCGAGTTGGAGAAACACTAAAACCCAGATTTAATCTACCATGGCGGGAACCGAGACCTCCATTTAGCACATGTTCACCAGCACATTGAAGTCAAGAAGACTTCGGCGTATGTTTGCTGAACTGGGACCCGCCTGCAGCCCAGGGCTGCTACGGGAACAAGCTGTTGGTTAAATCCCGCAGCAGCAGGAGGAATGTGTTAGTCTCCTTTATTTTGCAGAGAATCAAACAAAAGCCCAGCGAGGCTGGGGTCACATAAACCGGGTCTACACTGGGCTTTGGTGGCACAAGACCCCCGGCTGCTCTCCCACCGCTTGGTCTCCCCAGGGACAGGAGCATCCCCCGGGCTGGCGGGCAGCAGAGCTGATCTGCTTTTCCCCTCCACATCTACAACGGGAACATCCCGAAAAGGGAAGAACATCCAGACCACGTTATCACTCGCCCCCAACTCTCTCCTCCGCACTCGAGGACCTGCCCGTGCCCATCGTCCCTATTAATCCGGCTACCGCCACGTGAAGCTCGAGGCATAAACCTGGAGGAAAATTGCAGCGTGGCAGCTGTGTGCCCGGCAGCAGGCTGAGCGCTCGGCGGCGTGAGAAATGAGCAGGCTGCGCATTGAAAAGCAAGCGCTGGAAAAACGTGACAAATTTAGCCCTAATTCCTCAAGGGTTTAAATTTGTCACTATTGGGGTTAAATTGCTTTCAAGGGGTTGCATTATGTGGATACAGCTTTTAAAAAGCAGGACGGGCTGAAATGCCTCATGTTGACCCATTCATGTACCCGTGGCCTTAATCTAAACTTTCCTGGATCTCATTCTATGAATAATTATACACACAGGAGGGCAGCTCATCAGCTGGCGTAAACTGGCTTAACTCCACCGAAGTAATTGGAGAACAGGCCAGAATACCGTTTCCAGACATGGTACGATGCCACTGGGGTTGAGCAGGCAGCGCGCGAAGGCTGCGGGCAGGAGTCTGGGGTTTTATCACCGCTTTGGGATCAGCTCTGCTCCAACGGATTACGAGCCAGGACGCCTGCACTCTTTTGCCAGCTCCGTGTGTGTCTGTGGAGCTTAATTCAGTTTGCTTCTCTTTACCTTTAGTCTCCCCTTCNCTGCTGTCATCTTGAAAAAGCAGCTGGAATTGTGTGGTTTAAAAAAAAAGCCCAACTCTCCGAGCACCACTGCGTACCGCTATTCATTCCTCACTCTAAAACATCCATGTGTGGCCAGTTCTGCTCACAGGCACCCTCCCTCGTCCCTCCCAAAATCTACATCCAGCCTCAGGTTCTTGCACGCACACCCTCACACGGTCCTGGCCCACCAAACCCAGGGGTACGCACCAGACACCCCCACCCCTGACTCAAATTCCCAAACTGCATCTTCACGGGACCCAGACCGAGTTCCCGGTGCCCTCTGCAAGAGCCTCACCCATGGGAAACCTCGGCGTTAGGTCCCACACTTGGCAGCCAACCTGCCACGTATCCTATGGATGTGAACAACGTACAGATATGTGGAGGGGATGGATCCTCATGGAGGGCCGGGGGGGGGAGCAGGGCCGGGCTGTCTCCATCCCTCCTCTGCTCCACCTGGATGGAGAGATTTAGTCCCGCAGCCAGAATCAGAGTATCGCAGACTGCTCATCTCACCAATCAATTTTTACGGCTGGAGAGGATAATAATGGTAATATCAGTATAAAAAAACCCCGCAATGACCCATAACAGTAACATATTACAGCTCCTTTTAAATAACTGTGCTGGCTGCAGTTTCTTTGTTTCTCCGGCAGCAGACAAGCCGAGGCGCTGGGGCCGTCTCCGGGATGTGCAAACGTTCCCAAAGCCAGGAGGACACGATGGGACAGAGACGGGGGCGCGGGGACGAGCGACCCGGCAGCCGTAGAAGGGCTGGGAGGGGAGGGTGGGATAACAGAAGGGAGCGCCTCACCCCCCCTAAGGCAAAACCATCTCCACCTGGAAAGATTTTAGGCTGAGATTTAATTCTGTCGTGTTCCCATGGCCCAGCAGAGAGATCTTCTGTGGAGGGTCCTGTTGGTACCGAAGGCACGGCGTTCCCAACCACGGCCATAAGCCAACGGAAGCAGAACGTGCGGCTTAATTTCCAACACCCCCCAACCATATGCTGCATCGGGAAAAACCTGGAGAGGGAGCATCTTACCCCAACACCGGGCACCAAAAGAGAGCGTTTTCCCCAGAGTGAACAGGCGTTTACTGGGGTTTACTGGTACTGGGGGAAGCAAAGTTCTCACTTGCTGTACGCAAGACAAAAAGTTAACCCAGAAAACTCCCCTCACCTTCGCTCCCGACAGGGAAAGACAGGGTTTATTTTACAGCAGGATGTTATGTAGACCCTACTGAAGGCAGCAACGAGGGAAGACTGGACAGAGTTTGATAACAGGAGGAAGAACGATACAGGATTTAGGTTCGCTGGGATGGGGGGGAAGAAAATTTAAGCCATTGCTACTTTCTTTGCATGCCGTTACTTCGAAGCGATTACCTTAGCTGTTCAGATCTTGACAAAAAGCTCCTTAACATACTGGACTTGATTTCCAAGTACAATAAAGCACCTTTACGCTTTCACGTAAAAGGACCTTATGGCTGCCCTCAATCTTAGGCACATCGTTAGCCCCAGAGTACCTGGTACCTGACGCTCCCGTACCTCCCGCGCAGCATCTGAGCCCCGTCCAAAGGGCTGTTTCCTTCCAGTCACTATTCCATACAAATACTGAATTTTTTTTTAAATTTTTAAAGCTGTTGTTTAGAGGCTTGAAGCTTTTTTGCCTTTTTTTTTTTTTTTTTTTTTTCCATTTAAAAACGGGACCGGATCCAGAGTATTGCTATTTACTTCACCAGCGTTGCTTCAGATTTATGCTTGTGTAACGGCGACAGCAGAGCTGAGTCCAAACTGTGCAAAAGAGATTTAAAATCAAACGGGAGAGATGAGAATGTGACAAGACACACAAACACACACACACACACACACACACACGACATGCCCGGAGCTCCTGCGCTCCCTGGTCCCAGCTCCAAACTCTCATTTGCCCTCACAAACCCTACTAATGCACTAATTTGCCATGGATATTATTTTAAACGGTGCTTCCGAGTGACCCTCAAATTTGCACACACAATAAAACCTAATCTGCATCTGCAGCCTGTGAAATGGTGTGGGGATGCCGGGGCGTTCGCTTCGTACAATCCCCCGTACATATGCACACACCATTTTTCAGAGAGCAAATCTGGAGCCCGTTTTCGACAGATAATACCCGTCCCCTTCTTCCCACAAGCATCCCAAAATCCGGAAGCCAAACCAGGCTGAAAGAGCTGCTTCGACAGCAGCAATCAGGCTGATGAGGAGAGAAGAAAACGTAAGAGAAGGGATCTTAAAAGACCCCTAAAGTGTGATGCTTTAGAAGGACTTCTCTTCTGCAAGTGCGATTTTTAATCCTGTGTTTTCTGTACTCCAACCCCTCGGCTGCTAATTTTCTCTCATAATATTTACCTCATTTTGGAATATTTCCCCAGCCCTATTTTGGCAGAGCACAGCTCCCGCACAGCCACAAAGAAATCCTGCAAAGGGGGGATTTAGACTTTTCTCAAATTCCCACAACCATCCTCAGCCTCAAGCCTGAGCCCGGTCAGAGCCGTGCCTCGGGATCCGACCCCCTTTCACCATGGCAGGGTCACCGTGGGACAAGAAAACAGGGTACCGACCCCCCCAGACTCCTTTCGCTCCGGGTGGGTTCCTGGTATCATTTTTAGCACTGAATTCCTAACAAATAACGAAGCCGGAGCAGGAGGACTCCGTTAGCAGAGGAGCGGGTGCTGCTTCGTTCTGCCACCTCCACCCATTTCACCGATTCCCCATAAACCGGTAAATGCTGCTGGGGACACATTACGGAGACGTTTAAATGAAAAAGCAAACGGGGTGTCCATGCCGCAAAGGTAGATATTAAATATACAAGCAGACCATTTAAACCTGTCTACGCTAATACCTCCGAATACCCCGAGAACCTGAAGCACAGGTACTTTGTGAAAAACGACTCAGTTTTGCACAGGAAGATCTTATTCAAAAATTCCCTTATGCAAAAATTTTAAAGTGGGGGAAAAAGTTCCTTTTATTTATGTATTCTCAAACGATCGTGTGAGAGAGAGAGAGAGGGGGGAAAAAAAAAAAGTTTATTTTAATCAAACCCAGAATATTTAAGCAGCTGAAATGGGTTTATTTTTCATGTTAAAAAGGGACATTTTGAAAACACTCCATGAAACAAAAAAAATCAACCCAAAATGCCTTGATCACAAAATAAATTATTTAGCTCTTATATAAACCCCGGCATGAAACGACAAACACTTTTGTCACTTTTGCACAGCCCTGATTACCGTGCATTATGCTTTCTAACAGCTTTTCCTAGCATCATCACTAATGGATTTTATAACATGCTTTATAACAGGTTATTAAGGAATATGGCTATAGCTGGTAATCGCTGTATAATATGAATAAAGCATTTAAGAAACGGCCCCTTCATTTAAACTGTTAACTGGGAAAACTGTCGCATTATAAATAACAGAAGTGAGAGGCATTTCTGGGGAGGGCTTCCATCTCCAGCCCTGCAAAAATGTGTATTTGCACATTTCTTCCTTTCTTTTTTTTTTTTTTTCCAAGAGTAAACCCCGTTCATTCATCATTATTCTTAAAACCTACTTTTGCTGCGATGCCCACAAGAAGCGAATCCCTCGAGACTATTTTCTTTTATATGATGAGTCATTTATTTTATACAATGGTATCATAAATTTTAAAAAAGTTCAAGCGCGCTGTGCATGGGCCATTGCCAAGTAACCGTGTCATCTCACGGCTGTGTTTACGGTCTCTCCTTCCCCACACCTCACTGTTTTGTCATCCCGTCACTGAATCATTTCGGGCTTGATCCTGCTCCCATTTAAGTCAATGGCAAAATTCCCATTGACGTCAATATGAACAAGAAACGAGCTATCTGGGAGCGAGATGATATATGAATGTCGACATATATATCAAACCGCAGCCCGATGTTGAGTATCTAACTAATAATAAAAAATTATAGTCTGCTGTGATAGTAGGGGAATAGTAGGTGGGCTTGGGGAAGCGAGGAATAAAATTAACATTATAATTGGGCAGGTATTTATAAATCTGCATCCTGGAGGAGTTTTTAAATGTCTGTTAAAAATAAAAAATATCGACTCCCCCACAGCTAAGGGATGGGGTGCGGGTTTCTGTGGCGTGCCCACCCCGACCCCATGGGTGCTCCAGCATCCCGCATCCCGCATCCCGCATCCCGCATCCTGCATCCCCCACCCGGTCCGCAGCCCCGGCGGGTGCGTGTCAGTCCGGGCTCCGCAAGCAGGTGGCAGTGGCGACATTTCCCGACGAGGCTTCTCAGCTGGAAATGTCCAAAACGGGGAGAGAATAACCCTCGCCCAGGAACAAACACACAAAAATAAATAACATCTCGAAACGTTAACTTCTTTCCCTCTATCAGATCATTGTTAACAGCTAATAAAATATCAGTCTGCAGGGACACGAGATATAACCAATACCCTAATAAAGAGAGTCAAAGAAAGGAAATGAGATCTGCTGGGTTTTTATACCGTTCGAATAAAGTGATGGATCTGAAGATTCGGACAATTGTTTCCTAAAAAATTAAAAGTGGAGCCCGCGCGTGCCAGCAGGTTGCTGAGCCACGGAGAGCCAGGACGCGGCTCTGCCGCAGATCAGATTTCCTCCCGTTATAACTATCGGTTAATGTTTTTAAAAAGGGCCCATTAGCAAACGCCACATGTAAAATGATTCATTGGTGGAAACCCGTATGAAAAAGTATTATGGTCTCTGCTCCTATATTGCAACGTAATTAATATCAATTGAATTAATCATAGCGAGTTAAGTGAAATGTTATTAAACAATGCACACGCGCAAACATCATGGCATCCCCCTTCCGACAAAATGTAACGTTTTCAATATTTGCCTGCAGCTGACAACAATAAATCCTCTTAAATTTGCCTTCCAAGGTCAGCGAGTGCAGGAGATGCATGTATATGATTTTCTAGTTTACCTGCTAAGGAGAGAGAGGGGTCAGTAAATTATACTCCCAATTCAGCCTAATTGAATAGACTAGTGGACGTCAGGCTCGAAACTGGAGGGAGCACGAGGACACACTTGACAACATATATCTGTCACCGAGGATGAGAAGAGACAGGTAAATGGACTGACAGAGGGGAAAGATATACCACATGTACAATAACCACCATGTGATGAGAAGAACAAGTGTTAAAGGAAGAATAACAGAGCCACCTCCATTATCTGGAAAGCAACTTCACTCATTTTTTTAATTAGTGGAACCTGCGGCTGACAAGGGAGGGCAAGATTGAAGACTCGCTGGAAGCTCATTACATATTCTCATCCTGAAATGGGTGGCAAGAGGCAATGTTTTTAAGCAAACCCAGTTGTGTTTCTCTGGAGCAGGACAACTTCCAGGATTTGCCAAATGGGCAGAGAATGACAGGTTGATGTTTTTGAGAAAAATGGATTCCCACTGCAAATCTGTTAGAGCAGCCAAAGCAGCAACCCAGGGATTACACAGTGTTTGCTCTTGTATGGGGCTTTTATGCAGAGGTTCCGAGGTTCTTTATATGAGAACGCTTAATGGCATTAATCCCGTTTCGCAGATAGAGAAAGCGAGGCAAAGTCATTTGCTCAAAATTACTCAGTTGAGACCAAGAACCAATTGCTCTGACGACTGCTCCCGGGCCTGAACCGAAGGGATGAGCAGAGAGGAGCAGCAAGCAGATGAAGTACAGCGAGAAGCAGACTGACGAGCGAGGAGGGGAGAGGAGGTATTCGTGGGAGAACCCCAAGTTGGGGCTCTTCACAAGTCTGATCCAACGATCCCAAAATCGCTCTACTAGACCTTGGAAAAAGTAATAGTGTAGCAGCGGTATAGGGATGGAGGAGGTGAAGGAAAACTAGGAACCACAGAACTAAGTGTCCTATTATAGGAATGCAGCAGTGCAGAAATACAACAAATACACGTGTCGTCTTAGAAAAGGAGCCAGGAAAAGTTGCGTGAGTCTTCAGCAAATGTTCCCAAGCCAGCACGGCTGCAAATTCTGCTCTAAGGGAGCAGCAGGAGGGACGTGGGAGAAAGGCAAGGAGCAAAGGCACCTGGGGTGCCGATGAAGAACAGGTCTGCAACCATGTCCCAGCACACCAGGCTGGGAGCGAGAAGGAGAAGGAGCTTCCCAGGTCCCAGGCGGGACAGGCAGCCTGCCTGGAGACAAGCTGTTTTTCCACAGCAGAGGCTCTTTAGTTGGGAATTTTTCCTTACATTTAGCAGCTCCTGCCAGAGCACATCAAAACACAGTAGAAATGTTAACAAGTTACTCCTGGGAAAAGGGAGAGTAGGAAGAGGAATGTTGAACATTGTCATCCAGTTTAATCAATGAGCAAACCAAGGCAAAACATGTTCCACTCTTGTCTCAAACTCACCAGCAGAGTTCAAACAGAAACCAGCAATCTTAACTATTAATCTCATTTTAAGCCGCGAGGAAATATATCTGCTTGCAGTACTGCACAGCTCGCTCTGACGGAGCCCATAAGCTTCATATCTTTTACTGTGTCACTAATGGTAGGGTCCAAACTAATGTTTTCAACAACGTTTTGGTCAACAGCTGATTAAGCATCTTTTAGTTGCCCAGCATTCCTGTGCCCTTCCCAAAATAGCACGGTCCCAATAAAATGTTGGATACTCTTGAAGACCAAGTACAACTTTGAACGGACAGCAATGTTTAGCCTATTTGACATTCAACCTAATTTTAAATATCAAGAGTAGAAGATCAGGAAATTGCTGATGGGAAAACAGGACATTCTGGCGTTTGCAGGTGACACAGATGGCAGAAGGCAGCCTGAAATTAAGCTGCAAAGTATCCTTAAATCAAAGTATCAGAGGAAAGGTCTCCCTGGCTAGCTATGGATCAAGTTAAAATGGTGGCATCCCATCCTCCTGCGACGGCATCATTCTTTGTGACCTGCGAAAAGGCTGCGCTGTTGAAGAAAGCTCCATCCTCGCCACTAGATCTCAACCTCTGCTGCTGGTGAAGAGTCTTGTCCACAAAACACGGCAATTCTTCCACCTGGCTGAGAGCAAGACCTGGGACTGGCCTGTTCCTCCCCATCCTTCACGACAGGGACAGCTTCAGAGAAGCTCTTTGGATCCGTGTCTCACACCATCCCCTAGAAGTTCTACAGGCACTTGGAGAGGATGAGCAGCATCGCCAGCTCGGCACATTTGTCTCACTTTACTTTTGGAGTCCCAACTCCTGAAGTTACAAGACTGCCTGAGGATCTTGGCCATCATTTAAGCAATGGCCTGGCAGCCACGGTTGAAAGGAAAATTGGGAAGCAACACCTCTCGGTTCCACAGAGTATTAAGACAACTTGCCCTTTTTAGTCCATGTCCACTTCCAGTGGCCTGGCTTGTGGTACCATGAGACGAGAGAGGGCTGATGCTAAAAATGCAAGGAGGAACACAACTGTTACAGCTCACTTATGAGTGAAATAGGAAGCAGGGAATGTCTTATGGTTAAAATTTCACAGCAAGGAGAAGAGCAGGTAACCACGGCCTGGGAGTCTGAGGCTCAAGCTGGAGCAGACCTGAGAACCTTCTTCTGGCTTTGGAGTCTGCACGTGGCATGGAAAATGGGAACACCGGAAGCGCCAAATTCACAGACTTTTATGGACAATTTCTATTTACATAGTGCTCTGGAAGGACGTTTTAAGAGTCCGTAAGGTACCACGGGCGTACACGTAAGGTACTAGAGGAGACCAAGCATTACTGTTACCACTCTGGGACTTCTGTGTAATTCCAGTGTAGTCAGTCATTCAATTTTAATCATAACTAATGCAATGCCTTTTACAAGAAGAGGTCGTGCTATATTCCAATCCATTTTGTAATTAAGCATAAATTTTAAAGAATCAATTGAACACAGCGATGAACTCACAGTTTACCCAATGCCTTTGCTGCCCAAGGGTGTCCCTGTGCAATTAACAGACTTAAAAAGACCTGGCTAAAGGATGGAAAATGCTCCCAACCTCTGGCACGCGGTCTTATCTGGGAAACAATGTAAGGAATAAAGCAGCAATGCCATAAAGATAAGGTGGAGAGGCAGGAGGAGTTTTTTAAGGAAATATTTAAGAATAGAGAAGAAGAATGATCTGATGTAGAACCGGGCAGGAAAGGGAGGTTTTGACCCCTCGGAGGAAAATCTTGCGAGGTGCTTGGAAGAGACGCTGTCCGAACTTGAGCATTATCTTTAGCTTTCATTTTGGGCATCTTCCAGTTCCTCCAGTTCACGCCTTTTCCACCGGCCAGAGCCAGGATGGGCCCAATCCTGCACATGCTGGTGGGAATGGTCTTTTCCATCATCCACTTTAAAGCACTGGGACTGTCCGGGCAGGCCCGTGGTGGGAGGTATCGGCAGGGTCTGGACAGCGATGTGCTTTGTCTGGTTTTGATGAAGTAGCGAAAGAAGCATAACGAGCCCCTCAGGTCCAACTCTCTTCTCTGTCCAGAGGAAAATAATTTAGCCTGAGAACTTGAAATTGGAGTTGGGAGAGGATGAGATGTCTCTCTCTGCAGTTTTGTTAATTTAAACTGGACTTTATTAGGGATGGTTTTAAAATGTAAACATTTTTAACCAGAGCCAGGATTTTAAATGTACTAAACAGTCTGGCTGCAGGAGTTTGGACTGCTGCAGAAATTGCTGCCATTTGCAAAATTTGGATGCAGACGCTGGGATGATTTCAAGCATCTCCACCCCCCAGGATGAGCCCTGCATCCTGGCTGCGGACTCGGCTCCAGCTCCACCACCTGCATCCGTCGGAGGCTCGGCGACCCGGCCGGCCCCTCCGCCGCTGTCAGCAGAGGGCAATGAAGGCCACGCAGAAAACCGCACACCAGCACCACCCAGAAAGACAGAAAGCAGAATTTTTTCCATCCCCACTACAAACCGAGCAGCCCCCAAATCCGTCTCCTTTCCCAAATCTCAGATCAGATTTCTTCCCCATCTGACAATAGAGCGGTTTTGCTTGTGTTTACACAGGGCAGAGCAGAGCAAAGTCTCCCTTCCCACAGCAATACTTGCTTTGCAGCAAAGGCTCCCTTCACGCGCACAAGTGCAAGCCTTCCCAAACTCCCCCTGCGTTCCCACTGGCCCTGAGGTCAGAATCCGTCCCGCTCTCTATTCATCAGCGCGGAGTCCGGGGAGATTTAATTTTCTTCCTTTCTTTCTAAAGCAAAGATGAACACTGCATGTGCTTCAGACCCTCGCAGCCTCAACGGCAAGGCTCTATGCAAATACAGTTGCTAAGGAGAAAACATTGCTCTCCCCACGTCCTCCTAAAAATACTAATTAAAACCAACCCCGCTCGCTCTCGCAGGGTACCAAAGCGACGCGAGGCAGTGAACTCCATGCGGCCAGCCATCAGCATCGGGAACAGGCTGGAATGATTTGGTTTTGACCGCCAGATGACCTCGAGGGCTGCCCGGCCTGATGGACAGTCGGACCATTAGTCCTTTTAACACACATTCTTTTCCCGAAACGCAGACATCACTCCGCTGGTTCGCAGAGAGAGAGAGAGAGAACACCATCTAAACCAGCCATGACCCTGCCCGCTGGGTTATGGGCCCTAAGGCGAGGGGGAATTCATTTGGGGAAGCAAGGCGACAGCTCGCCTTTCACAAAGAGCCCCCGAAACCCCAAGCATCCTCCCCAAGCCTGAGAAAACCATGACGCGCCACGGCAGCCCCGAGAAAGGAGGGTACGGAGCTCCGCATTCCCGTCCCCGTGCCCCGCAACAAAAGGGAAGAGGCAAACCTCTCCTCTCTTTGTGCTTCCCGATCCTGGTTGTTTTGGTTTTTCTTTTTTTTTTTTTTTCTTTTTCTAACCCAAATAAACACTAAACATCCCTCACGGTACCACTTGGGAACGGCCGTGCTGCTCCATGCTCTTTTATCAGAGGATGCAAAATCCCAATTCCTTTTATTTTTCCCCCCCTCTCTTCTGCCGAGGCATAATTTTTTTGGTCTTATTATTCCAAGCAAAATGAGGCAAGAGCGAACGAGCCCTGCTGCTAATAGACCAGAACAACCTATTAATCCAGAGCAAAATTAAGCAGCACAAAGGTTAGGGAAACGAGAGGCTTGCTGGGTTTTAACCTCATAACCGAGGCCTGAGCCTAAAGCCTACAGATGACGAGAGTTTTTTCTCCTGACTTTAATGAGATTTCGGCCAGGAGATTTAGGTGCGATCAAGGGTCTGTAGATATCTGGAGGTGTTTTGCCTAAATAGAACCAGATTTTCAGCAGTATCTCCATTTTTCTGTCGTCTTGCTGCAAGACTGAGAGCAAACAGCTAGTGCCCACAGCTGCCTCAGTTTCCCCAGTTGAAAAATGAGAACAATAATTAATCCTCCTCCACTGGGTTTACCAGAAAGAACATTTATTAAGTGCTTCAAGACTACCAGAAGGAAGAGAATAAACCCCACAAATTGCTACAAATACACTCTTATCATACACATTTACTCAGCTTCAAACAGTGGCTTAAAAAGATGCTGAATTCTGCCAGCAAAATTAATATAAAACAACAAAGTATGTTTTGAGGTGGAAGGGACAGTGGCGAGAGGGATTTTCTGCCCCCCTGCCCCAAAGAGATGATTCATTCCATCCAAAAATAAAATGAGTAAATAAATACAGATGCCAACCCCACAACATGGAGGGGGGGAACCCAACAGCTTTTCCTCTCCCTTTTCGGTGGCTGCAGCAGACAGAGCCTTGCCTGTCCCGAGCCCATCTGAATTTCCCCCTTGGGATGACTGACAATCTACGCCGAGCTAAATGAGGAAACATCTGTTTGACTTTCCCAAAGCTGGCACTGGGTGCCGAAGCCTGGATCCCGAATGCCACTTCCACCAAACTCAGCCCTCTCCTGCTGGAAACAGCCCAGCCGGGGCAGAGGCAGTCCAAGCCCCCGGACTTTCTCGTTACTCGAGATCTAAGCTCAGAAAGGAGGTTGCATCCGAAATGCAAGCTCTCGGCCCATTTTTCCCCATGCTAGGAGAGAAATGGAATTGCCAAGGGCAAGCTGAGCCCCATTTCCCCACGCGATTTTCCCCGCTGCACTTTGTTTGGTGCAGACCAAGAATACAGGGAGCGTTGTAACTCCTCTTAACAGGAGCCAGAGAGAAACTTCGGATGCCTCCAGCCTGCTCTACGTCCAGGAAAACCTCGCAGGGGCCTTTTAATTATTTTTTTAAAGTTGCTTCCCACAGTCCCTGACATTTTGCAGGCTGCTGGCTGTTTGTTTTCTCTAGCACGGTGGCTGTACAGTAGAGTGTGCCTGACCCCTGCGCTCTGGCGAGAAGTGTGTCTAATGCTCCTACAAGGTAACCTTTTCACTGGAGTTTTCTTGGGTGACCCCAGAGTCCCATCTGTCCGAAGACTAACTCCTACGGCATGTGGAAAATGCAGCTGGCCTGTCTCCAGAATGCCTCCTGCAAGACCGACCCATCTGCATCTTTTCTGCTTTATCCAAGTTTGCAGTATGGCACATTTCCCCCCTTCTCCCTCTGTACAAGCTCAAAAATTAACTCTTTCTGCCCAGGCAGAGGATTTAGTTTAAGCAAAATGAACTGAGAGTTAGGAGCAAGTTTAGACTGACTCAAACCCACACGAATCCGCAGCCACTTAAACCAAATTATACTCTGAATGTACTCTGCAGTGGTTAAGGAAATAATCCAGCCCTTTATTCCCTCCCTTCCCCCAGGGAGGTTTATCCGTCTCATCTCGTCCCCAGTCCCCGTTCAGCAGTTGGCAGAGCCGACACTGCTATGGGGACAATAAGATGCTGCTGGAATTGCTTGAGGGACAAGATAAGAACGGAGAGTGGCCCGACTGCAGCGATTATCCATAAACTACAGCCGGGAGGGATTTTAGGCAAATCATCAGCTGGGTGGGGGCTGTATCATGGAAAAGTGCATTTCCGCTTTGATGAAAACAACAGCGTGCCTTGATTCTTTGGGAATTAGTGGCTGAAGATCTCCGGAGCACGACCAGAGGGATGCTCAAGCCCGGGAGTGTGCAGGTTTTCAGCATCAGCCTCTGCTTGGGTTTATACGCGCTCCAGCAATTAGCCAAATATTTGCAGCGGCAGAGAACCGCAGAGCAATCCTCAACGCCAAGGTGAGAGTCGATGGGCACAAAATGGTGGCGTTCAATGACCAGCCTGCCATTTAAAACTGGCTTAAAAAAAAGGAGGAAAACAGCAAAATGAAGCCACGTTTGCTTCAACAGTTCTTTGCCACCCCCGTCCTCTAGTTTGCGGATTTCCCTCCCGCCTCCCCAGGCAACCCTGGATAGCCCAAGGAACGAGGCTTGACATTCAGATACGTTTGGCCACACTCGTGAAATTCCTGGTTTTCTGCTTCATTTAGATGAGTAACATTTCAAAACAAACACCGGCACCGATCGCCGGTACCCACAAAGCACCGTGGGGTGGTGGCGTTCGCTCCTCCGCAGGCTGAGCACACCTGAAACGGGCAGGAAACCTCCCATTTATTTATTTTAATAGGACTAGAATTGCACTTTACAATAAAGGTGCAGAATCCAACTCCAAATTACCTGGGAGTGAGGATCCAACACCCAGAGGCACCTTAGAGAAATCCCAACTTTCATTAACAAATTACAGCTGAGCTTTGGTTCCCGCAGGCTAAAACACATAATAACCCGAGAATTAACTTCAATGTATTCACAGGATTAACGTTGTACCAAGGGCTGATAATTAAAAGAATCCTGATAAAGACTCTGCCAAAAATTAATTAATAAAAAGAGAAATAACGTTGTAACGTTAGATCTGTGGGTTTGATGCTCCACCTCGCACAGTTAAACAAATCTCTTCCGCTCACCAAAAACCTGGCACTTAAGCGACGTAAAAACTTTAGGAAGGGCAGTAAGTGTGGCTGGGTTACAAAGGCAGAGCTTTTCTATCCCGATTAGGCTCTGACACTAAAAATCCAAGGCAGCTGCTCTGCTTAGCTCGACCTCACTCCTTCCCCCCTTTCCCAACAGCCCAGCGTTCCTTCCTCGTTCTTTATTTTTTAAACTTCAAGTTTTTGCAATCAGGAAAAAAAATGGCAGCCATTAGAAACACTAGTTAGGGACTTAGTCCAAAATCAATTTTAATTAAAAACACACCGCTTTAATGTTGAACATGGTCATTTTTAGCATCGCTGTTGGCTAGACGATGTGCGCAGCCTGGCCACCCTTGACATGCAGGGAAGGACCTTCCCCCAGGAACAACCCTTGTTATTAATGGGGGGGCTGGAGGTAAAGCCCTGGGGGTCGGGGGAACCCTCTTACAGCTATCAGCCCTCTCCAAACGACATTACGGTCGCAGCGCCTAACGCCTGGATGTCGTTTCATTTTGGGGAGGGGGTATCCGCGGGTGAGAAGGGGCCGGCGAGGCGGGTGTGGGGGTAAATAAACTGTAAAGAGGAGCGCCGGGGCTTTATGAGAGCTGCTGTGACCCAGAGTCAGTTGGTCACATGCAGCCGGTGCCCATTACCAAATCAATAAGCATTAAATCAACCTCATTTTCTACTATTTAAATTAACTATAACTGTTTTAATTGCAGATTCATAGCCTGCAAACTGCTTATTACGCTTTACATTATAGCTGAGATTTGCTTGCACGTTACAGACCATTGAGAGCACTCTACAAACCCAACCCGGCTGAAACCTTCTCCCCCCCCAAGCCTTCAGCGTACAGGAGGAGACCCATTAAAGCCAGGGGAAGCGGGGAAGGGGAGGGAGGGCTGGGAACGCACAGCGTGGGAGCTCGGCACAGGGTAATGGTCACCACAGAGCGTAGCAGGAGGCGAGAAATTAAGGGCTTGTTCTTGCTCCCACGGAAGATGCTGCTGTGCCTGGCAGGGGCCGGGGTCCCGGCCCGAGGGGCTGCGGGCGGAGGTTGGCCGTGATGGGGGAGCCACGTTGTGCCGGGTACACCCCCGGGGGTTGGAAAGCGGGGTCCCTCAGCACTCAGATGAGGTTATAGGGTTATAAATCCGAAAGAAGAGCCTGCGTGCAATATGGCAGTGACTTTCAGCGGCGCTGGGCAAGCAGGAAGAGGGGATGAGACACCCCAAGGGGCAAAATCAGGCCAGGGACACGAGCGAGCCTGGGCGGTCCCCGAGGAGGGGCTTCCCACCAAGGGTGAGCTCTCGGAGGCAGGAACTAAGTCCCAGGGAAAGCAGCGTCAGGGCCAGATCCTGCAAGCGCCTGTGTGGCACCCGGCAGGATGGAGCCCACCTGCTCGCGCAGACAGCAGCACCGCAAGCCTTGGGGCTTCACCGCACGAAGGTGCCCTTCAGGTCTTTATTGCATTTCTCCCTAATTTCCAGATTGCTCTCCAGCAAGGCACAGACATGTCTCATTAAAAAAAAATAAAAATAATTCTATACCATCATTAGAGCTCTTCAAACAATCTTTGAAAGTTTTCGTCTTTCCCAGGGAGTGCACGCCCTGGTTTTGGCCCTGGACATCATTCTGGCATTTTGCCTCTGTTGCTCTTGTCTTCTTCCCGTTCTGTCTCCGAGACAAGGAATAGTCTGTAGGTAAATGGGAGTTTGTTAATTTTTTATGGATGTCAGTCTCTTGACATTAGTGCTAGATAGACTAGTCCCTGGGTCAGTGGCAATGACCCCAGCAGCACTAAAACATGCACAGAGTAAACACTCAAGGGTGGGCAGCGAGGGGCTGATTCTACAGCGAGTTTGCTCCGTGCTGGCTGCAGCCTCCCCCTCGCTCGGTCAGGGTCCGTGGGTGTACGGGGCCAGTCCTGCTCCCTGCTCAGCCCCAGAGACTGAGTCCCTCCGGCACTCTTCGCTCGGGCCACAGTCAGCGAGGGGAGTCCCCGAGGAACTTTTTGGAGTTTTAAGAGCAACGAGCTCTACTTGATGGACTTGGGATCGGCGATGAGAAGCCACCTCCCCAGCAGCGGAGGTTTACACGTGCCTTTCTTCCCCAGCTCTCCAAGGGACAACTTTGTCCCGTGATTTCTCACCTGCTTGTTTTTACATCTCAGCTATGCGCCAAGGCAGACGGGTCGTACATTGCAAGTTAAGAGCAGTCGTTGCTAAAGCCCCTGGTTCCTGTACAATCAGACAGTGGCACCAGCAACAAAGCTGGGATCAAGACAAGATACAAGGAAGAATTACAATGAGGGGGTGAGGCACTGGCACGGGTTGCCCGGAGAGGTGGTGGATGCCCCAGCCCTGGAAACATTCAAGGTCAAGTTGGCCGGGGCTTTGAGCAACCTGATCTGGTTGAAGCCGTCCCTGCTCGTTGCAGAGGGTTGGACTGGATGAGCTTTAAAGGTCCCTTCCCACCCAAACCATTCTATAAATACTTCCACCTAATGTCAGGGGTACTCTTGTATCAAACAGCCTCAAATACCTCCACAAGTATCATCTGATCTCCCATCGTCAAAGAGCTATCATGAGGGGGTACGGGCAGCACAAGAAAGAAGGGATCTGTCAATGCTATCGAAAGAGGAGATCGAGGAACAGAGGGGCACATCCAGCCTTCTCCCTCCCCCCAACCACCAGAGCTGCATGTATGTAGGTGCACGAAGGAGCCCACACAACTCCAGGACCTTCAGTTCACCATCTCCTGACACACCTTCCTGGTGTCTCTATCCTCCTGCCCTTGCACCAGCACAGTCCCAGGCCATGAAGCTCCTGGCTCAGCAACCGGACTGAACCCCCAGCTCCCTAACAAGGTTTTCTCAGCATCACCAGATCTGTCTTTTCTTTTTTTTTTTTTTTGTCTTTCTTTTTTTGCCAGACCAGAGCACCCAGGGAAAGATCAAACACTTAATACGGGCACGCAGGCTGCCCTTCATGGAGAAGGCTGTTTACAGGCTCTTGGTCCAATCTCTTGGGTCTGAACGAGAAATTTAATTCTGGGCTCCCAGATTTTCTATCTGCACAGCTGGCTCCGTAACAGGAATTCTGCATGCATGCTGGGTATAAGCCGGGACTACTTTAACATCTAATTTCAGCACAGCAAGAATTAGCTCATCCATAAATGACAGCAGGCCTGCAGCTCCTCTGTCCTCTCAAATGCCCAAAGCACAGATTAGCGATAAAAATATCTGATTTTCTAGATGCTATACTTGATAATAAGCTAGTGAATTCCCCTGGATGGATTTCTTAAACAGTCCCTTTTACTCAGCAACCTGCCCTCCCCGAGAACTGCAGTTTCCAAGGCTACGCCAGTGGACAACCCCCCATCTGTCCCCCCTAGACCCCAAGGTACGGCTCCACCGGGACAGTTAATAGCAAGGATTAGTGAGCTAACCAATATCATGACTCTCTCCCATGTATTTCCCTGGTCTCCATTACCGCCCAGAGCGCCGCTGGAGCCGTCTGAGCACTTTGCAGTCATTAACGTCCCCCAGAGCACGAGGGGCCGTTATCCCCATCCTGCGCACAGCCACACTGTGGCTCCATTTCCCAAGAACCTGCAAAGAAATTCAAGGGAGAGACCTGCCCTCGGACTCCCTCCCCCACCTCCTCTTCCTCAGGAGTGGAAGAAAAGAAGATGTTAAGAGGAACACGTAAATAAGTCAATAATCATAACCAGGCTTGGAAGCCAAAGAGACACCAGACTGTGCCAAAGTTGTGCCATGGAAGATGTTCCTGTCCCGTTCTCTGGGGTCTCAAGGTGAAGAGCATGGAGAAGACCCTGTAAGCAGCTTCCTACAGAAGTCCCTCTTCTTCCATCACCCAACTTCACCAAAACCCGTCCTCAGGCTTCGCCCCGAGGGAAAGGCATCCCCCACGCTGGGCTGCATCCCAGGCTCACTGGGAAAGCCGCTTCCGGAAAGGGCCCCGTGGAGCTCAGCCGGGCACGGCGGGGAGCTCAGCTCCTGGGCAGGCAGGTAAACGCTCGACTCCTCGCGCTCCCAGCCTGAGCAATGGTGAATAACGCACAGGACCCCAGAGGAAGCGGAGAAAAATGAGGGGATGCCCAGGGCTCTAATAGGGAGGCAAAGGTCCCCGCCCAGGTAGGAGAAAATGTGCAATAAAATTGGCCGATTTGGCTTAACAGGTAATTACAGAGTTAATAAAACCAGGCTCCTTGACACGATAGGTCCTAACGATACAGCCTGTGTCATGGGCACTAAGTGACTTTTTCCGTTGCTGATCATTGATCCAGCAGACAGTAACAGCTCCGGACTGGATCGATGCAGCTGTCGCGGGCTGGCAGCGGGGCCGCGCGCTCGCAGACCGCAGGACATTTCACATGAAGAAGTTTACTGCTCTTGCACTGTGACCTGTTTGGAAATGAAACATCTGGCCATTTACCTCTCCTGCTTTTAATACAAAGATTAATCCACGCTATGAACTATTTGCCAGAAAGATCCATTTTCTTTTTTTTAAAAAAAGTAGCAGCGAGGTGTATTGCAAAGGGAAGCGGCAGCTTTTCATGTTTGCAAAGTTTTATTTTAATTAGAAAGTTTAAAAAAACCAAACAAACCTCATACAACAAGCAAGTCTGGGTCAAGGACCGCAACCTGAGATAATCTCTCTCCATCCTACCAATTCCCCAATCAAAAGTTTTTCGTTTTCCGTTTGACTGGATGCTCAGGGATGGGACGGCAGCCCAGAGGTGGCCCCGGGTTTGTCCTACAAGCCCCAAGCCCGATGGCCGCGATCCCTGCGCCAAGGCCGGGCACCTCCTCGTTCCCTCTGCTCTGTCCGACACGGAATTTCACAGCAATTGTCAGAGACTAAATCCTTTACAGCAACTCCTGTGAAATTTGGCTGAAACTGGCCCACAGGTTAAAAAAGTGAGTGATGGGTGGGGAGGGTATAACCATCACCCCCCTCGGCAAACCCGGGTGACGGCAAAAATTAAAGCGGGAGGTTTCTGGCAGGAAGCAAAGGGTGCAGTCAGTGTTTCTCCTGGTTCGATGCCCCCAGGTATAAATACCTGCAGGGCAACGAGCACGAGCAAACCCAGGACCCACAGAGTCACCCCCGGACGGGGACGGGAATGTCACCACAGCTCAGCGCCGCATTTTTCACCTGCCTCAGCGCAGCACACCTGGGGCTCCCAGCCCTCGCAGTGGGTATAAACTGCCGCAACAAAGAAATACAGCTGGATTAATATTTAACAGTGCCACCCGGGCATCTTTAAACATTACACAGGATCTATTTACAGCTTGCTTTAGAGTTACTCTAGCTCTAGAAAGTTTCCACAAAACCAGTCACCCGTGCTCTGCCTAAGTGTGCGTTTTGTGTTGCTGGGAAGAAAGCGATTCATCAGGAGCTGGAATTCAGCGTGGCCTCGCATGAGCAGCTCCAGCCCGATGCGTAGGAAGCACGGTCTGCTGGGGCCAGCACCAGACTGGAACTGGGGTGACTGGGCTCAAACATCTGCTCTGCCACCGAGTCCCCGACAGCCCCGGGCACATCACGGAGCCTCTGCTCCCCGGCCGTCACACGGGGTACGGCCAGTGTGAAGAGAAAGATGTCAAAATAAAGAGAGAGGGGCTCCTAAGATCCCTGCAGCTGCATAACGCATCGGGAAGGCGAGCTGGGAGAACTGCCACCCCGGCCGTTGCGGGGGGGGATGATGGGGAAGAGGTCCCCAAGTCTGGCTGAGTCGCCTATCGCTCTGATCGCCCCGTAATTAAACCCCTTTAATTGTGCAGAGCTGGCGCAGTCTCACAAAAACGTCTGTGGCAAAATCGGGGGAGGGCCGGGTCCCAGCTGAAGGGAAGAGCTGCCCTTCGCGTAACAGGGTGCCCGTACCAGCCCTCGCGTCAGGCGACGTCCAGCCGCCGCTTCGGCACTGCAGCTTGCGAGACGTCCCGGCGCGCGTTTCCTCTGCTGGGACTGCGCTAGCTCGGGCAACCGGGATTTTGCTGTTGATTTGGAGATCTTTGGGTGTCGGAAGCACACCACAGCACCCATCCTCACAGAGAGGACAAGCACCAAGTTGTCTTCTGGGACCCAGAACCAGCAATGTTGCACCGAGGCCAAAACGCAAAATACTTCAGTGCAAAGCTGCACTCTGTAACTTTTTTCTAACTG
>VXBL01000998.1:104170-121060 GCA_013400195.1 Aramus guarauna | reverse complement strand
ATCCAGTTGCTTCTTTACAAGCATTCCCACTTTAACTAAATATTTGCAATCTGTTTATACAGCGTGAGCTGCATGACCTTTTATAGAGCGAGCTGAACAAGCACCAGCTCCTCAGCCCTCGCTATAAGCCAGGCACCTACACACTCCTAGGCACCGTGTTAAACCCACAGTAATTATCCTCCCCCCACCCTCATTTTATCGATGAAGGAAAAGCAACGATTGCTCTTTCAAAAACATTGCCGAAGATTCATCTAAGTTGTCTTTTTTTTTTTTTTTCCTGACTAAAAGATTTCTGAGAGGCAGAATAAAGTGCAATACAAATACCAAAAAGCTTTCGAATATAATTTATTAACATGAGGCATCGCAGACTCCAGCCAGGCAAGGGCACAATATCAGATGTAGTTAACAGGGACCGTTAACCTCGCGTGGAAACTCTACGATCTGATACCAAACTGGTTTAAAACCAACCAAGTCTCCCCCCACGTAGTTTTGGCTTTCTGTCCCTTTTGCACACAAAAGCACATTATTTAAGGGCACCCATAGAAGGGGGATTGCACCCGCTGGGACAAATGGATTTAGAAACTGGGTTCAAACCCTCCGGCTCTGCGGCTGGGTGCCAGTCCGGGGGGATCGGTTGTGCAATGCGGCCTTTCACTCGCACCCCCTTGGCTAAAATTGTCTTGGGGAATTTATTCCATTTCCCCTTACAGGACCGTCCCCTTTGGAGCCAAACGCAGACCTTGGGAGGTTTGCCTTGCTGCTGACGTGGCCCTTCTCGCCGAGAACTAAGGGACTGTCAACGTGCTGCGTGACAGAAAATGCAATATCGGGTATCGCACAAAAGGATGGTTAATCTCTCGAGTCCTTCAAATGTCTTATAAAAACTCCCATATATAAATAATACCGGTATGGAAGTAGAGGTCCCTGCAGAGATCAGGGCCCTATCACGCAGGGTGTTTTATGTACACGTTGAAAAAGGCTGTCTATATTCAGAGGAGATTATATTTTAAACAGAAGATAATGAACCTCATTTTGCAGGTGGGGACAGAGACATAAAGATAATTTGCACACGCAGAATCCGTTGCTAAGCCAGACGCTGCGCTCAGATCCTCTTATAGGTCCTGTCCACTGCCACAGCCACCAAAGCATCCTTTTCCTCCCTCGCTCAATACTGTCGTGTAGCGTTGCCAAGTTCCTCCGGAAAATAACCCACGCTGTTACGTAGCTAAACTGCTATTCTGGGGCAAATTCTCTGCTCGGTGGTACTGGTGCAACCCTGCTCACTTCAGTCTGGCTGCAGTGGAAAGCCAGGCTAAATTTGGCCCTCGGGCACCTCCAAAAATAATTGGAGGTGAGAAAAACACAATAGCAACACTCAGCTTTTAAAAGTATACATAAAATATTAAAAAAAAAATAGATAAATTATATATGTGTATACAATGCCCAGAGATGCCTCGATTTATATGATACGGTTTCCTGAGAGCAGTACAGCTCCAGGCAACAGAAATGAGAAGTCAAGCTGAACAGCAATACTGTATCCCAGAGATTGTGACATCTTATAACAGGGAACAGAGGTGCCCCTGGGGCACCCCGTAAAAATTATTACTGAGCAGCAAAACAACAATGTAAGTTAATTTCATTGAAATTAACAGTAGTTTCCTCCCCTTGAGCACACGGAGAGGTATAATCAGAGCAAAAAGGGGGGAGGCATGTGTAAAGAGTCGAGCAGTTGGAGTGGCTGAAGCGCACAAATGCTTTGGAGAGACTGAACACCAAACTATTTCAGGATTTTGGACCGATGGGTTTAAGAAGAGAGCTGTTTAAATGACTGCTCTGTCTCACCTTTGGAAGCCTTAAAAAAGAAACCCCTGCTTTTTCTTTAACTACATTTTCCTCCATCGAGCCCACACATCACAGTAGGGCTGCTTGCTGCTGATGGAACTGCTCGGTTTTCCCTTCAGTAAGGAGATAGCAGCATCTTTGCATTATTTCGGACAGACACAGGATTTCACACGCATCTAATCTATCAGTGAACCCCGTCCCGGAAAAAAACTTTGATCCAGAAATGGATTTTTGCATGCTGTAACCCCTGCTGTGATTTATCTGAACTGGATTACAATAATTATATTAGTACATACTTGTAAAGTGAGTGTAGTTAGACCAGAACGGATCTGGTTTATGTTGGTACAGCTTGTTTACTTCCTCTGGAAGTATTCTGGTACCAGTGCCTCCACGTGAACGGGTCGTATGTCTTAATGCATCGTTAAAACAGTACGGGAGCGTGCAGACATGCCTTTAATAGATGGAGGCTCTGACTCTTTAAAAAGACAATCCCCATTCAAAAAGTACTTACACACATGGTTAAGCCCCGCTGACTTAATTTGTTAAGTAAAGGCTGTTTTAAGCATATGCTTAAATATTTTGCTGCAATTGAGGTCACAGAACTTGGAGTTGCTCTGCCGAGGAGGACCACGCGTAGAAGAGCTGCACGGACCGGGCTCCGTGCTGGAGGAGCAATGCCTTATTAAACGCTTACAACGTGCCATTAAAAAAACCAACCCAGACAATCCTTTTAAGAAGGGGAAAGTCACTGAGGATGAAATACTATAACTTTAAGAGCAACTAAATCGGGGAGCAGTTTGCTGTGGCTCTGTGTCCTTGGCCTCGCTGCTCTGTGCCTCAGTTTACTCCCACCCCAGGAGGGTGGGAATCACAATCCTGCTGTCCTCCTCCGACCGTCATCCTAAAAATCACTTTACCACAACCTCCTCTTCTTCAAAGGCAAAGAGAAGAGACAAAACGTCCTCTAGTGATAATGAAACAAAGGGGAAAATACTTGGAAATTCAAAATGAAGACCGAAAGCCTTTCGTCATGTCCTCCTGCTGAAGTTCAGTAATATATGAGGCGAATAGGGTAACATATCACAGGCATCCAGGACATTTGTAATGCCAGGGTCAAAATGCCATGCACAGAATTGTGCCTTCTCCCTGCGGGCAAAACTCTCCCAGGCAGATTTTCAGCTGGTGTAAATTGCCCAAACCCCATAATGAAGTTATGACAATTTACAACAGCTGAGGATCTGTTCATCTAATGAAGAGAAATACTGGGAGGAGGGAATGAATTAGTTTTAAGTAAGAGCTCGTTGCAGAGCACACACAAGCATCTTTAAGAGAGCCCTAAGAACCATTCCCTTATCTAAAGAAAGGAGAAAGAATGACGACGTTCCTTCCTGAGCAACGGGATTTTTCTTCTCCCCTTCAGCTGAAGGATGGGATTCAATAAAAGCTTCTCAGACATGCAGGGGAAAAAATGATCTACAAGTAAGCAAAGATGTAGATAGTATTAAAAAAGGGGCTTCACTTTTCTTCTGGGCTGTGGGTTGTTTTTTTTCCTGTTCCCCTCGAACAGGAAAGCCAGCCACGCTGCCCATATTTCACTCCTGACAGTCCCTTCCATCACTGGAACAATAGCCCTGCGCGGCTGACCAGGGTCACAACCACGCCAGCGCTTTCCCAATGCCGCCGTATCGACAGAAAACATCAGTCTCTATCTCCGATTCTCTTCCTGCGATTCTCTCGACAGAGCCCTCTCTCCAAGCCCTGGCTATTTCACAGAATATCTACAAAATCCAGGCAAAAAAGGGGATCCGAACAAAGAGCGCAGATGTAAACCCGTTCATCCGGAGACGGTCTGGGCAGCGTGAGTTCGCTGTATTACAGTCGAGATCCTATATCGATCTATAGATAAACTATCAGCCAAGTGGCTCCTTCCTTACAACCCACCCTCTATAAAAATAAAATACACCGTCTCCGTGTATGGAGCACATATGTCCTTTCCACATGGGAGACTCCATTCCCTGCCACAGGTGTCCCAAGGACAGTTGCAATAAATATAAGTATTTCAGCTGCACGAGGAACAGCAGAGAGTTACGTATTCAGAGCAACTCGGACCAGAGGAACTCAGCAATTGAATTTAAATGAATTACGCCTGTAGTAGACTATGCGCAAGGTACGAAATACTTGGAGAGTAATGGATGGGCAATATTTCAGCCACCCAAGATGGGAAAGAGCAGGAGATTTGAGCCGGTGTTTTCAGACGCCAGAACAAAATCTTTTTGGGGCACGGAAAAAAGCCAGAAAGAGGGTGATGGGAGGCAAAAGGATAAAGAGAAATAAAATAACTCCCTCACAGTCCTTGTCTGTAAAGCACTGCATGTTTTAAAACCCCAGAAATAAAAACAGCAATGTTAAAATATATTGAAATAAAAACCATGTGAAGCAAAATCTAACCTGGCTAGCATAGATTCAGCGTTACTGAATTTACCGACAATTTTACGTCTTGATTTCGTAGCGGTCCATTTTTTTAAGCTAATCTAAGTTTTTGAATGTTCACCTCTTGTATTTTTGTAAAGGAAGGAAGGAAGGAAGGAAAAAAGTCCAAAGCTCTTCAGCTGAAAGGACTTTTAAAACATCTGTCATCGTAAATGTGTAAAACAAAACCAGGCAGCAGTGAATTCTCTGTCTTTATTCACTGTGCTACCCGGCAGAGGCAAAATTCATGCTCCGTAAGTTTTTCTAGGAAGCGTTTGTAGCAGAGATTTTTTTTTTTTTAATTAAAAATTGTTTCAATTAAAAAAAAAAAAAAAAAGAGAGAGAGAGAGAGGGATTAAGTTGAGGGTAAGTCTGAAAAATGCATCTCCTCAGCAGCCTTCAAGCATTTTTTCCAAACAGAAATGCAGATTGCAGCGATGAGACGGGGATGCAGAGAGAACACCTGAAAGATCCACTGACAGCACTCGTGTCGGAGGTGCTCGATGGCTGTTTACACCAAGTGCCATCTGGCTGTATAGATATAATAACAATTATTCCATCGAGGTATGCAGCTCTCTAAATCATATTAATATACAATGATTCCACTAGTCTTATAGGACTTGCTGTTTCTGTGTGCTCCCATTTAACCTGGGTAATGCGCTAAAACAAGCCTGCCTCATCATTAAGAATTGATTTTTTATTTATGTGAATGTCGCTTGCAATCCCATGATATCCCTTTGTAATTCAGGAGAACGGGGGCTGCATCCCGGCGTTAATCTCATTTTATGGCATATCTTTAAAAATTTGCAGCATCTTGCTGCATTTGGATATTTATGTTGAGATTTGTGTCCTCGCACAAGGCTGCTGTTTTGCTTCAGAGATCTATTTCACACGGCACTGGCGCAAAGTATCTAATATACTTCATTAGCTATATTACATCAGATAAGGGTTTTATTTCTTTAAATTATTTAACCTTGGTAGAGCCCACTGGGACCACATAAATTACAGCCCCACTAATGAAAATCATTAGTTAGGCTATTCAGAAAGACAACAGGAAAAGAATTAAATATCTTTTAAAATCAACTCTTTTTTTATATTTGAAATCCAAGATATTTGGTAATTCAGCACAATCATCTGTTTTCTCACATCGGTGCTGATTAGACCTCGATACCGAAACATCGGAGACAGCTATATAACATTTTTGCAGAATATTCTCTTTTTTTTTTTCCCCCTTCAGTTTCTGGAGTTCTTTGAAAAACTCCTCCGTTGCCTTCCGAAGGAGAGCAGACTATTAAACACCTTTTTATCATCATCAGTAGAGGTAGAATTTAGTTCCTAATTACAGAAATAAATGTCAAACGCTTTGTGTGTCTTTCCTTACAGCTGGAACACCTCATCGAGCCAGGGAAATCAGAGATGGTGGAGCTCAACCCCTAAGGCTGGACCATACCTGCTCCTCCTGGAGAAGATCCCTGTGCTGGGAACCCAACCAGGGTCTGCACAGGACCGAGAGGAAAAAAAAAGGGAGAAAGCAAAATTAAGTACACTTGCTTCAAGTTGTTATCAGAGTATTAAGTAATAAACCCAGCACACTTAATTTAGACTCTCCCCCACTAAGTATCTCATGGGGGACATCTTTAATAACACCTTCTACCATCCCTATCACTATTATGGTAAATGTTGCCGCATTAATTCAAGTTACTCATTTTTCGTCCATCTTTTGTAAAGCAGGGTTGTGCAACTCGCTGGTTCGGTCGAGCTCCGCACACGCTGAGCATCACCATGTTTTGGGAGGGTATGAGGAAAGACAACAGAATTTCAGATGGTTTCTCCAGGATAACGGCCACAGAAGCACCACCTCCCTGGTTTTGTCTTTGTTTTGGTTTTTTTTAAAGCAGTTGAGAAGAGTCAAACCCCAAAACTCACCAAATTGACCCTAACGGGGGTCAGGAACACAAGGACTTGGGCACAGACTTGTCCTGACTTACGTGGTGGTACCCTCCAAGGGTTCTGTGCACAGCTAACCCCACCCTTAGAAGAAACCATCAGAGAAAAAAAGAACACGAACCACAACCATCCTCCTCCTCGCTCCCAGCGATCAAACCAAGCCAGCTTCAGAAAGCCACAGCAAAAATAAAAATAATGAACAGGGATGATTTGAAGATAAAAAATATCCTACGTTTGTAGTGCCCTGGAAGTGGAACTGCATCCCCAAGGGATAACCTGGATTTATGAAGCTACAGAGAGGCACCAGAGCGGCTCTGTGGGACCACAAAGCACCTGGTCCTCTTGGGCCACCGGTGACCACTTCCACCAGTCGTGAGCATCAGACTGGGCAGCGCTGATGCAAACCAAGAACCTTTCAAACGCGTGAGCAGTCAGGTAAATATATTTGAGAAGTGGTCAAAGTTTGGTCTGCTCTCCTGGGCTTTGCTCAAATCTGGAGCAACTTTACTAGAATAAAACCGGAGCCAAAGGAAGATTTCACCCATCGGTTCCAGGGATGAAATCAGAGGCGGCTGGACCCTCATCTCTAACCGGGCTTTGGATCACACTTGTGCTGTGACCCCTATAAAACTCCAGGTTTAAAATGGTGATTTAAGAATGGCAGTTCAATTTCCCGGCTCCTACAGAATTAAACTCAGAACCTAGTAGAAGCCAAATGTATTTTCCCTGCTTTAATTACTGCACCTTACTTTGTTTCAAAGGGCTTGCTTGCTTGTGGGTTTGGTTGGGGTTTTTTTTTTTTTTTTGGTGGGGTTTTTTTGTTGTTGTTTTTTCTTAAACCTGTAAAATACGCCCGGCGCGGAGTTAATTTTAACGTTCAGCTGATAAACCATGAAAAACATGGGGTTTGCAATGAAAGTGCTGACAGCAACAGTAAAGACAGAGCACTGCCATTGGGTGTTGCTGCAATTTGCCTTCCAGGGCTGTCTTTGAAACAAAAAAGCTCCACATGCAGCATGCAAAGAAGTTACAAGTGTGTTGGGGGCTTGGGGAGGGGGGGAAAGCACATGTGAGACGAGAAGGGCGGGTGGCGATGGGAGTGGGGAAAACTGCAGATCAATCATTTATAATTAACAAAAATCCGATTGGTGCTTTAAATAGAGATCAATGTGTTGCAGGCTGAGTGGATTGCGAGGATGTATTCACCTTCTCGTAACTCTCCTCGCAAGCTGTCACACCTACAGAATCCCCATTTGTTTTGTTAACAAAGCTTCAGGGGGCGCCAGGCTCTCATTGAAATTTCATTAATCTAATGGAGTAAAGTCCTATAGAAAAAAATCAAATTCTCGTTGGGCGAGATGGTACCTGGGAAAGATAACCTCTGGTTGAACTCCCCGACTCTGATCGCTCTGCTATTAGTCTGAGGAAATAGACAGCACCTAGGATGATTACAGCCACCGGCCTCAACATTTTTTTCCACCCCCCCCCTTCTCCCACCACCCCTTTTCCTCACCAGCAATTGCCAACACCGCGGGCTCGGCTCTACAACCGGGCGGCGGCGAAGGGAGGTTGGNAAAAAAAAAAACCCAAACTTTTTTCTCTCCCCCATGCCAGTCCACTCCTCAACTTCTCATTCTTCAGGCCCTTACGGATTTTGCTAGAGGTTTCCAAGGGAAAGCCACTGCGTTTCTTCCGCTGCTGGATGCGTGACCTTTACAGACAGGACGAGCAGCTCTTGCTAATTTTTTGAAGATGTTGTATTTGGAATATTCCAGGAATCCCAACAACTGGTGTAACACAATCGCAGGAGTTTCTCAACTTTCAGTTCACACTCCTCCCAAATTCCTCGTCCCCTTGTTTGTGGGAAAGAGCAGGAAACTTGAATCCAAAGGAGGAAAGACCATTAAAAAAAAAAAATCTCACGGTTTTCTGAATGCTTGGGATTGCAGTCATTGCCTGATTTTCAGAGGAACTCAGCACCAGTTTCAATGGGACGGTTATAAAGGTGCTACTGAGCACAGACATATGTACAGCTAAATTCTGCTACCCAAGCGGCAATTATTTTACAAATTCTTTTAAATTTATTGGAAAAGTGAAACAGTCCATTCCTCGACTCTCAAATCACTCATCCAGGTGGCTTATAAAATCCAGCTGCAATTTTTATTTTGGAGGACTTGTATATTCCAAGACAACACTATACTTGCCATCTGTGGCATGTGGTTCAGAGTCCTTGGCCAACTGTCAACATGAAAATAATAAAATAAAAATCATGCCATTATTTCAAATTAAAGGACTCCCACAATAAATAGAACTTTAAACAGATCAGATGTGGAAATCAAAACCTGAAAAATCTCATCTGACTGAGCATAAATTTAACTGCATCGGATAAAGTGTTTGTGCCACTTCATCCACGTGACTGGATATAGCTCTTTAAAAAAAAAAAAAAAAGTGTATTTGCTTTCTGTTTGCAATCTAAATATACAATGCACTTTAGTGCCTTCATCTGAAACTGTCACAGGTCTTTACGGTAAGCTGATCAAGCCTCCGCTCTTCTGGGAAGGGCACTTATTCCCTTGTAGACGGAGAAGCTGCGGCAGCCATGGCCATGCTGGGAGGAGGTCCACGACCACCCCATCTCCTCCTCTGCCCTCGGGAGCTGAAGGGTGCACGCACGGGGCTCTGCCACAGAAAGGTGACGGGTCCCACCACACCATTGTGACACAGAAGGGCTGAGGGCACAGCTCCCCCTTCTGACACCGGCTGTTGACCCCCTGCCTAATCTTGTGGTGTTTTCCCTCCCAGCTCCAAGGGTTTTGCAGCAATCCCCTCCTCCAGAGCTGAGACTCACCTCCCCCCTCTGCCCACCTCAGGCCTGGTAACCTCACCAAGCTCCACACGGGTGCAGTGGAGAGGGACAGATGCTCACTGTCCTGAGAAAAACGGGATCGGTGGTACCGTGGAAGTACCCACCTCCCACAGCCAACTGCCCAGAGACCACCCCACCACGTTGCAGCAGACACGGGCGTTTGGATGGGTGTACGCAGGTGAGCTGCGTCTCCTGATGGGACTTTGCACTTCACCGTAAGCAACCAAACGCCCTCCTGCTCTTAGCAGGTAAGAGTGAACCAGCTCAGACCAAGTTTCCCAGCCCGCAATGCTACATCGCTTCGAGGAGATGGGATGAAAAAGACGGTAGGGAAAAAAATGGCAAATTGAGGAGGGAAGGAGCAAGAGGGCAGCAGATCGGCCATGTCGCACATCGCAGAACGGTGGCTGCAGGACGGGCGATGGTGGTGGGACGGGACGCAGACAGCCCAGGAGGGGAAGGCAAGCTGACCTGAGCCAGCAGAACCCCAGACTGCAAACAAACGGCGACGGTGTGTATGGAGGACACGGCGTGCCAGGGCTGAAAGCTGAACATAAGGAGCCTGATGGAGACAGGAGGCAGCCAGGGATTCAAGGAGAGGGCAACATTGAAAGAAGACAAGAGGGGATTACGGTTTTGGCAATGCGCACGTCACCCTCCCCACTGTCCTTACCTGGCACAGCTCTACTCGCTGATGGATATTTTTCCCATGTGTGCCTTGCACGCCCAAAGCCCTCTCCTTTCACAGGACCTTCTTTGTTTGCTTCTTGCTCTCACGCACACACAGGCGCTTCCTACCCTGGATCCACCTGTGGAATCAACTTCCCGTCCTCCATCCCTTACCCCTGTTTATTCACTTAACGCTGTTTTAAGCTATGCACTGGAAGTGTCTTTACCTTTCTGAGCCAAAAGGGATAAAGGACAAGCAGGGGTGGGAGAGGAGGAAGGGTGCTACCAAGTTAGGATTCTTCCAGGGGAAAGAAAAAAAAAAAAAAAAAGTAACCTTTGTTTAAAGTACAGCACCTTTCTGGGCATCTGTCTCTTAGCAGAGAGCGAGCAAGTCTGGGAGTGAGAGAGAGATGTGCACACACACCCAATTGCAAACACACACACACAGATGAGCCTTCAGGGAATTGTATGAACTTTTGAACCAGAGATGCAGAGACAGAGCCTAGCCTGTTCCCACTTTAATAAACAATTTTTTTTTCTTCAATTAATTAAGGTTTGGAAAGAAAAAAAATTGCAGAAGAGAAGTAATTTAGCATGCAGCGCGTACTTTACAGATGGATCCTACCTTTGGATGCTTATTAAATCTATGCATGATTGCGCTAGAGAAAATTAATCGCATTGTTTTTCACTATTCAGAGGGGTTTGCAAACAGCACAGAAAATGATGCAGAGCTCCGATTCCCTGCCCCCACCCAGCTCCCCCCATTCCCACACTAACAATAAGGACAGAAACCTAATTCACGTCCTACCCGGGCTGTGCCAGAGGGACCGAGTTTTGACCGAGCCCGGTCACACAACCCACTGCCATGCAAATGTTTATTTTCAAGACTCGAAAGCCCCGCTACCCGAATTTGTCACTCGACGGCCTCTGAACTATCCAGTTAAAGAGTGAGGGGTTTTACTCGGACCCTGCTGGGAAGAAAGAGCTGACCGACGGTTGGGGGTGTAGTCTGGAGTGAAACCGCCATATTTCAGCTTGCTGAGGAAACCCCAAGCCTCCAACCTCCTTTGACGGTCACGTATCTGGCTGAAAACGGGCAAGGTATTGAAAGAAATGCCCAGCAAGAGATCAGCCTTCGTAAGAGACTGTCATACTCTAGAGATGGAGCCACCTCCAGCCTCCTCCTCCCACGGCAGCTTCGCCCAGCCTGCCCCAAAACGAGCATCATGCTCAGCTCACAAGGACCACGAAGGAGTCGAGAAGAATCTCTGGGTTTTCCTCAAGTCACCTTGAGGTTCCTTCTAAACCAGACTCCTCCAAACCCAGCTCCACTTGGCTGAGCTTTTAACAGGAATAGCTCCCCATCAGAGGCAAACCCACCATATCAGTCTAAAAACCCCAGAACACGTTTGAACCTGGATCCCAATAGGTCAAAAAGGTCACAGTCCGTCCTTTCTCCCCTTGTTTCTCTCTTCCTTCTTACCCTCTGTCCCAGCTAAGAATATACAAGAGTCCATAGCTTTGAATCCCATGGACTGGGAATTGGCAAGTTTTATAAATAATTCAGAGTTTTAATCCTATCTAAAAGGAAAGGGAAGGAGTTGGCCCAAAGAGAACTAGTAGTGTCATGAATTTGATAGAGGAAAGGATGCTGAGGTGGGTATTCTGAGCAAATACTCTTCCTTCCCAGACAAAGTCCCACAAGAAAGCAGGACCTGGGGAGGATGCTCAGCTGTAGCACACAAAACCCACTTGGTTGCATGTTGGTACTAATGTGCAAAAGCTTCTAGGTGCTCTGCCAAACGCCAAGTAAAGAGGCCTATACCAGCATTTCATTTGGGCTACAGCTGAGGAAAATTACGGAAACTCAACAGGTGAAAATTCGACATTAGGAGCAATGACAAAAGAAGGGTTCCCTTAACCAATGCAGCAAAGGAGCACATTGAAATAAGGGCACAGGGCGAGACTTCTCTCTCGCCCAGATTTTTACATTCCTGGTGACCATCTGCAATTTCATGCTCTGTTTTACAAAAGTAGAAACCGTTAGCCATCAGCTACTTGCCTCTCACTTGCTCAAGTGGCCGCTACAAAGCGAAGGGATGGAAGCAAATACTCAAGCACGACAGTGCGTGTTCTCAGCAAATGCCAAAAAGCAAATGTCAGAAACCCAAGCATGCAAGAAATTATCTGCAGGACTGTGCTCTAATTAGGCCTATCTGGTGCACACAGGAAATCAAGGCCAGGTGACATTGCACACAGTGTTTTGGGGACTACAAGGTGTTTAAGGATTTAATATAACAGTAACTTAAGTTTCTCTGATTCAATTCCTAGTCCTCCACCCACTCTGCAGAACGGAGATCCTTCCTACCTAGTCCACCAGCAGCATCACAAGAGTGACAGCAGCAATGTCTGGCACACATAGCATCGGCTCCTGCATGGTCATGGCCAAAAAAACCCCATCCACCTTGGGCAAAGAGGACAGAATACCAAAAACTAGAGCACGTGATCAAAAACATGCAATTCCTCACTTGCACCAGCCATCAAGTGGAGAGGTCAGCAACACGAACGTCAACCTGGCTTACGAAGCAATGCTCACTCTGTTGGGGTACGGAGCCTGCCCCAGCGCCGTTACGTTGGCATAAACCTTGGAAAAGGTCTGAAAGTCGGAGATTTTGTTCCACGTGTTTGCCTGTATCTGGAGCAACTTCAGAAAAGCCTCATGCTCCAGCATCGTCCAAACAATTAAACCTCCCACTCAGAATAAAGTTGAGATGTGGGAAAACAGTCGCTAAAGAACAAAAAAAAAGACCAAAAGGATGGAAAAATCACATCAGGTTTTCATGGGGCTTTAATGAAATGAGTGCTAGCTGGGGGAATAGAGAATGAGCTCCAGGAGCTGAATAGAGAGATGGCGTCAGGACTCCGGGTGTTCCTCTAAATTTTGCTGTTAAATCTCTTTCGTCTTAGGCAACTTATTTTCCCCTCTCAGTTTCTCTTTTAATAAGCCAGAGGCAGAGACACTACGCTTCTGCACAGGAGAAAGAGCATGAAGTGGTCTGACGCTTGTCAGGAGAGCATCACGTAAGCTAATGCCCACTGCCAGCAGCTCCGCTCCCTTGCTAAAAGCGCGTTTCAGACACGGATCCAGCTGAGATGAAAGCAGAAAAGGCTTTTCTTGGTATGAAGGATCTACAAAGGGAGTTTTCACAAAACACAGTCCTGGCACTTTCCAATCCACATCCCTGCCTGCTTTAGAATAGTTTCCTGGCGTAGTTATGCCCTTATTGTGACATTTCAGTGCATTAAAAATACATGGGGCAAAGCAAATAACTTTAAAAAACAAATTTTACCAATGTGGAGCTGTAACATTAATTTCTGGGCTGGTTATACGTCTGCTGCTTTCCTCTCAGCTATCGCTAGCGCATTTCCAGCTGTAAAGTTAGAAGACAAAACAAACATCCAGGGGTTCTGGCTTCCTCCTGGTGGCATCTCACGCAGCCGAGATGCACGCAGAAAATGATGCGACCGGTTTTCTTGCATCCCACTTTTCTTACAGAAACCTTGAAGTCCTTCAAATACAAACAGCCTGAGCCTTACTGAGCGCATTTGTGCTTTCCTGCATGCCAATGAGTAAGATTTTGTTTATAGGGGATGTAAGAGGAAAGAATATTGCAGAGCTGTTAGGGTTTTCAGTTCATTTTATTCAAAGTTCCTTATATACCCTATTTTTGCAGAAACACGAGCACTGACTCGACCAGCCCCACGCGGCGACAGACATCACCGAAGGACCTGCAGTGCCTTACTGTGCTCCTTGCATAAAAAAGGTCTCAGTCACACAGATTGCAGTTGATTTGCAAAAGTTGTTTTACCCTATGGTTACAGCCCGACGTCTATTCACTTATAATAATAGGGTTATAACAACAATTTTAAAAAATAAGACAATGAAGTCATACTGATAAAATAGGCCATAAACAGGGATCTATAGCCTGCTTATTGCTTTGTACTGATGAAATACGACTTACTCTCAGTTAGCTGGAAGAATATTTTTTTTTAATACCACATCTATTAAATAAATTATCGGTAAGTTCTGTTGTCTGGAAGACACAACGCATCGCTGGAACTTCACAATATGGCCCAGGTGGGAAACAGAAGCAAATAAAGCCTCGCACCGCTATGGCCCTTTCCACCCAAGGTTCCCAGAGTATTTCAGACACTGGGAAGCTTTAAAACCTTACGGCACCGCGTCCACAGATGAACAAACGTGATGCAGAGGGAAGCTGCAAAGAGGTTCTCTTTCAGGTCAAACATAATAGTGTAAAAGTAAAAACAGACACTCTACTCCTTAATCCCTGGTTTGGTACCTCCAGAACCTCTTGGCCCTGTTTCCTCCACCCCAAGAGACAGGCAGGGAGGCAAGTCCCATTCCCTGGGACCTCCCTGGGGTTGCGGCAGGGTGCAGGGCTGGTCCATGTCTTCAAAGGCATCACCGCAACCGCAAAAGCTCAGCTCTCGCGAGCCCGGTTCTCCCGAGGCAACTGTGCTGCTGGGATGAGCATCGACATTAGTCCCAAGGCCTTTGGCCGAGTAGATAACGCCGTTAGTATTTGTATTTGCATTGTTCAGAGCAAGTGAGTATTTTCACAGCTGTTCCAAGGTCTTTGGAAGTTGCAGTCAGGCCCTTTAGACACCTAAACTCAGGAAAGCAATTAAGCATATGCTTACGTGTGGTACTGATGACAAATCATTTTCTGTTCTAGAGCTTAGAGAGGAAAAGACCACATAATTATTTTCAAAATAACTTCAACAGCAAATACCAGCATTTCTCAAGTTCAAAAAAGCTGGATAAGACCTTTTCTGGGGCACACGGAGACTGGGGGTTCACCAGAAAGGTACAGGGAAACACTTGGATACGGAGAGGCTCTCCTTCCAGGTAACATCCATTTTGTCAGCAACACAAAACCAGTGATATTCCTTGGATTTTCATACCAAAACCAGTATCAGCTCCAGCTGAGACAGCTATGGAGCAGGGAGGACAGAAAGCCCATTCTTCCTGCCTGACTCCAGTGAACTGACCCTCCCAAACCATCCCTACCTTGCACAAGACCTCTTTACGGTTTGAAGACTTACTGATGCTACTGAGGCAGATGTTCTTCACCCAGATTTGGCCTCGTAGTGCTGGGCATCACTCAGAATTACAGAAAGTTTTCTCCTTTCCTACAGACTACAAGGAAAAGACCTGGCACAGAGTGAATTGACCAAATAGTCATCCAGGGAGGATGAGTCGCGAAACAACAGTGACCGTTAGGTGCACACGTAAAACAATAAATACATCTACACTAACGGACTGCCTACAGTGCAAGTGCACAACTCCAACTTGAGTATATGATCACGGTGGAAATTATTTCTGCACGGAGAACGCGTGTGCACGTCCATGAACACTCTACTGAGCAGTTGCACGAGCAGCCGCCGCTGCCCCTTTCGAAGGGACTTTGTGGTTGTTCTCTGATGAGCTAAAAGCAGAAGCAGCCACCGTCAGGAACGGCAAACACCAACCGCCTTCCCCAACGCAGCGCGGCATTCCTTCAGCCTTTCGTACCAAAGCACGGGAAGGGAAACACGTCCCTTCCTCAGCACAAAAAACTGCAGTTGAACGCCCGTCTCCAAAACCCACCAGGATCCTGAGCTACCGGCCATCAAACCTGACACCTCGCGTCCGCCAGCCCCGCTGATGGCAGCACTCAGGGGCAGCCCAGAGCCCAGAAGTCAGGTCTCAGCTGGTCCCCATCCAACTTTTAAAGAATTTGTACTTTCACATAGACCAGGTACAGCAGCAAAACCCACCACTGCTTGTTGTGGAGATGCGCAACAAGTAAGTACCTAACATTTATCACCTGGGAAAGCTCAAAGCTTTTAAGAACTAATAAATACGCCCCAAAAGATTATTACTGGGTGACTCAAAGGGAAACTGAGGCACGACGGAGAGGAGGAAGTGACTCTGCAGCAGTCCCTACTGAAGCCATCGGCAGAGGCAGGACCAGGGACTCATCCTGCCCACCCGCACCCCGGTACCCAGCTTCCATCCTCTTCCTCGTGGTCCTCGGGCAAGCCACTAGCACAGAAAATCTTCTCACAGCAGCGGCCTGAGAGGCGGAGGAAGAACAAAACCAACTTCTTGCATCTTTGCGCGAAGGTGCCCGAGATGAACCGCCCGAAATACCACCAATTAGTTGGCGGTTTTTAAGGGCTGGGGGAAGGGGAGGATGGAGGAGGCCTGGACTATCTTTGGGGGTTGCCATGGCTGCAAGGTCATCCTTCCAGACTTGGCTCTACCAGCAGAGTTCAGACGGGTCAGCGTGTGACCGGCTCAAACCCCGAGGTTAAAAGTTCAAGCAGAGAAGGAAAAACCAATATGTCCACGCAGAGTATGCTGTACAATTTATTTCAATTTACATCAAGCCATGCATATAAAATTTAGATAAATTCTATTCAGATCTGATGTTGCCTGACACACAATGTATGCAAACAGATGTCTTTGGGGCTTTCACTCAGCTTTGGGGAGGAGACAGGGTGCTAAGTTAATATATATTAATAATCTATATAAATGTTTAGGGGGGGGGTCCTTTTGTTGTTTTATAGAAAAGCAGGACAGAGATTTTAGGTTTAAAAAGGCTGAATTCCTTCTCCCGGTTTTAATTTCCCCCCCTTCTTTGTAATTTCCCGAGCTCTCCCAATCCACACGGTGTCATATTAAGAAAGATAATGAGTATTTACAACTGCAGCCCTGCTTGTCACCGCAGTTATAGCCTCTATTTATATCCTGTGCCACTTTCTCCGGATTCCCGGTGACTGATGGGTTTGATTTATATTTGAACGTGGTTCCCCCCTTTCTCTCCTCTCCTTGAGTTCCCACCTTCGGAGCCAAGCGGGGCGGCTGCGGCTCAGCGCCATGGCCACGAGATGGCTCCTGAACCCCTTCTCCGGCTCCTGGACCCCTTCTCTGGCCACCGCCGGGGTCTGCACAGGGTCCAGAAATGCACCAGGACCCCAAGGGGCCAATGCTGCTGTGAGCCGCGATGCAGCACCCGAGAGGAAGGAGA
>VXBL01000998.1:88656-101838 GCA_013400195.1 Aramus guarauna | reverse complement strand
GGGGACGGACGGGGGACGAGGGAGTTGGAGGGGGGGGAAGAAGGGATGGAGGAATAAAATTCTACCCAGTTACAGAATCAGTGTTCGAACCTGCTCCCAGTTCTTCATCAGCATGAAAAATTACAACTGTAACCAGATTTTTCTCTGTCGCCAGCGTAAATGTGCGATTACAGCTGTTCATATTTTCACTCTAATGAAGGGTTGCACATTTAAATGGTAAGATTTATTATATATTGTATACCGCCTATGTACATGCAAAACTGTTAACCGACGCCTAAAATGCTGCTTGTTTATTCTGGCATCAATTATCATTTTTCTCAATTTTTAAATAATAAAAAAGCCCATTTCAGCACAGACGGGTTTCTGTTTCTTCTGAAGAAATAAACAAATCCTCAAAATACGAAAAGCAGGGGGGGAAGAAGGAAAATGTAACGATGTGAACTACAGGATCAAATAAAAGAGAGCCAAGCCCCTTCCTCATCCCGGCAGAAACAAGGAGCCGATTGCCCACGCTCGTTTGCCTTTTTTTTTTTTTTTTTTTTTCTTTTTTTTCCAGAGAAACTGGTACAAGCTTGGGTTCATAAACAGGTGAAATGATGGAGTTTATTGCAACCAACATCAACACTGAAACTAAATAACTGTGTTGCCATCTCGGTCCCGCTGAAAGACGGATGGTAAACTTGACCTGCCGCTGGTACTATCCGAGTGCCATTTTTTATCGCCCTTGGCCGCCCCCCCGGCTGAGCGCGCTGGGTAAATGCCTGTGCGTGGTCAGGTCAGGCGCGGGCGCGGGTGAAACTCCGTTCACATTTGCATACAGGCGGGCTTTCACAATGAAGACCCATCTGTTCCCGTCACCGAGTACAAATCGAGTGTCACCCAACTCGCTGCAAACGACAGCCGCACGGCCATTAGATGGAGGAACACTTAGCTCAGGTTACGGATATGGAACTGCTGATTTGGGTTTAAATACCTGATAACTGAAGACTTTTTATTACATGCGAACAAAGAGTGAACCTTGAACTGATCACGAGAGCAACCTGCTCCCCCACGGACCCTCCACCCCAACACCCTCGCGCTCCCACCCTCCACCCTCTATTATCCACACAAAACCACTGTATATTTTTCTGGGGGCAGGGAAAAAAAAAGAAGAAAAAAAACCCCAAAAAACAAACTAAAAGCAGATTGAAATGTCACAAACCAGATCCTAACAGTGACCAATGACATCAAATTTATATGGAAGAGAGGACGGGCGCAATAGGACGAGAGAGAAAAGCATCAGTGGTGTAAACAGAAGGCGAACTCTGAACTTTGCATGCCCTTTGAGGTCATTAATATTGTTGCAACGTTGTTCCTTGAACTTCTACTAAATTTGGCCCGGGTGGAAATTTTTGCAGCTCAGGTTCAGCAGAGGTGAAGCTCTGCCCTCCTCGCCCCGCCAGCCGCCCCTCCCCGCTCCTGGCTCTGGTCACCAGCTCGCGCCAAGCAGGGATGGGTCAGGACCCACGTCACCACGTTTTGGTGTATCCCCAAAGCCGGGCACCAAGCGCTGTGCAAGCGCCAAGGCCAGTGGGATCACAGACCAAGTTCACCGCGAGCTTTGCTGACCACGCGGGATGTCTGGGGGTTGCCCCTGTCTCTACCCAACTTCGAGGTTTCCTGGGGAGCTGCTTTGGTACTTTTCCCCTTCAAGTGATGGGAGTGCTAAACTTGTGTGCTTTACTTTCAAGATGAAGTCAAATAGCATTGTTTTGTGCTCAGAACGAGCCTCCTGTCTCACAATTAAGTCATAAGGGAAAAAAAAAAAAAAATAGGCTCAATACTCATGCAAGGAAAACCAGCACAATCACCACCACCAACCCCTCCTGGCTTCCAGAGACAAGGGGACCACGAGTGCAGCCAAATCCTCCTGCAGAGCCACCTCTGAGCATCACTTGCAAACTCTCCAGGCCCAAACATCAGCGCGTTCACAGCCCAGCTGTGGCCAAGGCACCATGGGAGCCCGGCACAGCCAGAGCAAGGAACGGGGCTCCAGCCCCCCAAAACCAACACGCTGCTGGTTTACAGGTCATGTTGGGTGCCACCATCAAAACTGTTTCCGAGATCACATAATGATGCTGCCAGGAAGTGGCCAGAGGTCCTGACTTGTGTCATAACTATTAGCCCACCTTCCTACACCTACACGTGCAGTTTTAAAACCACCACTTGCCAGGGCTATTTTTTTCTTACACCCTTTTCTCCCAGGTCCAAGAGCACCCAAGCGCTTCCCAGCTGGGCTACAGGGAAGTCCACTCCTGCCCTCCATCAGACCAGAACACCCACTAGCACTGACAGAAGTCCCTCATTTACTGGGAGGAAAACAGACCATTTCAGAAGTATGAATAGGAACACATTTTTGTTCCACCAAAAACATTTATGGGAAGTTGAAATCCTATTAAATGGCCCAAGATGCGCAGTTTTCCCCACTGTTCATGGCCCAGCTGCTTTCCCCTCTCTTGAAAAGTTCCCATAAACAAAGTGGGTATTTGCATATCACAGGCAAGGCCCTTCTTGGGATGTCAACGATTTGCATGCAAGGTGGCTGCATGTGGCAGCGCGCTCCGAAGGGAAGAATAAACCAACTAGGAAAAAAACCCATTACACAAGGTTTACCCTTCTGTTGGCTCCTAAAGAAAGAAAGCCCCATTAAAGAGCTGTCACTGTTTTAATTCCAGTTTTCCTACAGGGATATGATCCCATTCCCTTCCCCAAAAGATAAAGCAACTCGTCTGATAGAAATATTGGCTGCTTGGTGTGCGTGGGTGTTGTTTTCTTTTTTTTTTTTTTTTGTTAGGAGTGAACAGGAACTGAACCTTGAACTTCATTTACCCTTTGAACTCGTTACCTTTAAACAAAATTCCCCATGCTTTCCCTCTTCAAACAAATTTCATCACAATTACAGTCCCTTCCACTTCGCTTAAAGATATATAATCATTGACTTGACCTAATTACCTGGTGCAGGCCTTTCTCTACAAGGTGAAAGCCATATTGGTGTGAACAGAAGCTGACCCCTGTATTCTTGATACCCCAATTTTATTCTAATTATTGTATAGGAGGTTTTCCATCTTCCTCTGTCCTCCTATTCCCTCCCCCCAGTTGCTATTTGGTTGCTGGCGCATTCGGTGATGCCCTTTGGGTTGCGAGCTGCCTGGAGACAGGCTGCAAAATACATCTCATGTTGAAAGGCGCAGGGTTTGTTGTTTTTTTTTCAAGCTCCCCCATTCAATAGGGAACCAGGAGATTCAGCTCTGAAAAAGGCTGCCAAGAACCGTCTCCCGTGCAAGCCCACACAGCGTGAGTCCGTCACCCACCACGAGCACGTGGGCTCGGGGAACAGCCTCGGACCCCCCCAAAGTGACACTTCACATCACAGTCCCCCTCCAGGGGAGCCTGGGCTGTTCGCATACACAGATTAAAAGCTTTACGCTACCAGGGAACAGGAATTCTGACATGGAGCCAATGTTTCCTGCGACTCCAGAGCAAGGTGATTGCATTGAGAACGTAACACAAAGAATTGGGGTCTGGGTGGCCCTACAAGTCCCCTGTTCCTCCAAAGCAAAGCAAAGCGCACCTCTCCTGTAAGCCAAGGTCACTTAACTGCCAAGAATCAATGTTTTCAGGTTAATGATATTTTCAGCTCCAGTAGAGTCAGTATGGCAAACCCAGGACTCACGTGCACGTCACGTTGCGGGCTTTTCACCCTCCCAAACTACAATGCAAAGTTGGAGGGCTAATCTGACATTACCTCGAATAGTTGATGTGTTGGAGTCAAATCGCTTCACACTCCTCTAACATCATCCTCACTGTCATCCTTTACTTTGTCTGTTTGCCTCTTCAGAGCTGTAATTTGGTGCAAAACAGCCTTGGTACTGGAGTAGTACCACAAAATATCACTGCAGTAACAAGGAAAACTTCCTCCAGAAGACTAGGACAAGACTGTTGTACCTTCTTGTATAAGGTTGAGGTTTACTGTGGATCCCCACCTTCTTTGAGGACAGTTTTTTCCTTAAAAATAAAATTAAGTTGCAATGAGAGGATGGAACTCCCCACCAGTGTCATTAGCCTGCTAATTTCTGGCGGCATTCAGAGACAGCAAAAAGCTTAAATTACCTCTGCAACTCAAGATATTTCCCTCTTATTCTTTAAAACCAACAAGAAAAATCTAACAAAACCAGCTCCAACATTAATAAAGAGTCACAGCAATTGACAGGCAGGGTCACTGAGAAATGGCACCTCCCTAACCTTCTCATTTGTCTTGGGCAATTGAAAAATAATTAGCAATTGCGAAAGGGTTCAATACCTAAGAGTAAACAAAGGGAAAAGGGTTAGTCTAAGTCATGGTCCTATGGCCTGGGGCAGAGTTGTGTTTTTTTTTTTCCATCCACAAGGTGAGCATCCCCCCCATGAAAAATTAGCCAAGGTCTGGCCAGGAAGCCAAGGAGAGGGCAGGTGTGGACGGTCAACCGGAGCCATTCTTTGCATTCAAATTCCTTCCTGCTCCTTAGTTTTATAAGCACCACAACAAAAGAAGAAGCAGAGGCAGAAAGAGCCAGCACCAAACTGCGCAGATAGGTGGTGCGCAAACCTCGGTTCTGTGTCAAAGAGGTAGTGCATCCATTTGTTATGGTCTCTTGGCGAGAAAGGCCATGCTCAGATGCCCTGGAGCTCCACTGTAATAAATAGACACTGAAGATTAAAGGAGCAAATCCTACCACCTGCCCCAAGCCTGAACCCACAGATTTAGCATACTGGGGTACCCAAGAGGGATGGAGGCTTTGTAGGCAGCAGAGCTATAGCCATTTTATGGCAGTTTCTGCAACCTCAGGGCTTGTGCCGGTGCCCCTGGCTCAGACAGCTCAGCTCCCCTGCTGATCCGTGAATTCAGGGGTTGAACGGGAAGACCAAGGGGGAGGGGAGGAAAGCGGTGCTCGTCCCCAAGCCTACCCCAGCCATCATGGGATCAAACCGAGGAACCAAAACCCAAAGTCACCATGATTCGCACTATTGTCCTCCTCCTTCCAGAGTTCTTTGATCAGCAGCAAGTTTGCATATCAAAGAAAAGAAGGAAAAGAGAATATTCAAATACTGATATTGTCTGGCCTTACTTTCCCTTGGTAGGGCTGGTTAGTTTTCCATCGTAAAAGTTTGTGTGTTTTTCAATCTTCTTGCTTTGTTGTTGGTTGGGGGATTTTTCTTAAATTAAGAGTGGCTTTGCAAGACCTTAAATATAAAATCGAAGCATTTCTGATCAACTTATTCCAATTGTATTGGAAAAGAAAACTTGTGGGTTTGTTGTTGGGGTTTTTTCCAACTACATTTCTCCTAGACTGAGGGGGGGAGAGCAGGGATACAAATTTTTCCCTTGATTCAAAATAAGATGCGGGGGTTTTTTCTCCAGCAAAATACTTGAAGCTGATGGATCTGGTCCAGCAGAGCTAGCAGATCCAGGGAGACGCTCAAAGCAGACGTGGAGTTTCCACCTACAGATGAAAATAAGGCAACTTCAAATCAACCTTGGCAGAAAGAAAACTGGAAACCCCATCTCAAGAGGAGCGTCACCATGCTGACGCCCCCACTAGATGACACACACAGCTAAACATTGGCAGCAAAGATTTCTCACCTACTTGGGAGATGCCATGATAGGCTCAAGGGAGCCAAAGTCATGTTATGCTCCTTGATGGCTATAGAGATTACTCAGGTAGCCATGAGCTTCCTAGAGCTAGGACGGGGTGTGAGCATGGAAAGGAGCAGACAAACGTACCCATTACTGGTTTGTCCTTTAAGGTTGTGCTTTCCTTCCCACCAATCGCCATTTGCATGAAGTCTTACAGGAATTATGATCCAGTACCCAAACTTAGCAAACCACTGCCCTTTCCTTCTAATCACATCAGAGGGCTAAAAATACGGAGAGGGCAATAATCAAAGGTAGCACCGAAGTTTAAAAATACAATACCAAGGTGAAGGTGAAAAATGTTCCGGCAAATCTAATGTCACACTCATAGCAGATCTAAAAAAAAAAAAAAAAAAAATCAAAAAAGGACTAAATTACTTTATGAGCACCCAGGCAATAATTGCTTTCTTCGCAACAAGCAACCTTTGGGTTCGTAAAGAATGAATGACCTTAGGCACATACGGTCAGCCTTTCTGATCAAGCTACAAAATTAGCAGACGAAGGGTAATGTGGAAGACGCAATATATCTAGAGACTTTACTGAGCGTTTGATGTGGTGCCACAGCAAATCTCACTGAAAAAATTAATTTACCTCAGCTTGGATAGAAGCAATCGTCAGAGACTGAAAATTGGCCCAAGGGCCACAGACAAAAGCTGGTGATAAATGGCTTTCTGTCACGTGGGGAAGAAGCGTCTGTGTTGGGGTACTGCAGGGTATTAGTCCCCATTTTATCTAAGGCAAGTAAACAGTCCATTAATTCAATGAGCAGGAAGATACTGAATTAGGTGGTAATGCAAATATCAAGTGAAAGCAGAGGAAATAATAGTAGGGGACACAGAGAGGTTAGGAATATGGATAGAATAATAAAATGAGATTCATCCTGCTAAATAAACAAGGGTAACAAAAAAAGCAATCCAGAGCACATCCAGCACCAGGGAATGTTATGGACTAAAAGAGGAGAAAATAAGAATTTGCAACGTAATTGAGGATCTCAAAAATAAATTGGTTGCACGGTGCAGAGGGGTGAGGGACCTCTGCCACAGAGGAGGGGAGTCAGGGTAACAGCAGGCTCCTTCCAGCAATGATGCAACATCAGCACAGGCTAAACCCCAACACTTGATCTGGCCCGCAACCTTGGCAGCTCACACCTAATACACCGACCACACGAAGGGTGCACAGGGGAACAGGACGGAAACAGTTTCCCTCCAAGGTCAGAGGCAGGGGATCTCTGAACTCATCCTGTAGTCCACGGCTCCCTGGAATAATCAAGTCTGCTTTGAAGCATAAGGATAGGAATGAAGTTTAAGGAAGCAGAAATCAGGATAGACTTGAAAGCTCTACTGACCCAAAGACCTCTCCTGCAGATGCCCACAGACCACAACCTTTGGGGGACAGCAGAGTTCCGTCTTTTTTAGGTAAAAGTGGGTAAAGCAGAGATACGAGTTATGGGGGATGGAGAGCACCACCCTATATATATGTTCAAAGATTGACACCAACCACCTGCCTGCTCCAAATCTTCAAGGAAAGTTCATCCCTATCATGCATGTCCTCTCCACGCACCTCATGTATCAGGTGTTTATCAGGAAAGGCTGAGCACTTCCAGGATTTGGAAGGAGTTCAGAGAGTACAGGGAGCTTCACTAAATTTTGTCCTCCCTTGGTTTTTGTGACTTTTTCACCCACTGCTAGCAGAGCTCCTCCGAGGCATCTCGTTTGGCAGGCTCTTGTTGCCCTCAACATAAGACTGTCTTAGCACTGAATGCCTTGTCCCAGATACCATCAGTTCAAAGTTAAAATAAACTTCCCATTTCTTCCCCCAAATTCCATCAATTTTGTTAATGTTTTGATCCTCTGCAGAGCGATGCTAGACCATTTCCATTTACAGCAGATGGCCAAGTCTCATTACTAAATAGAAAATAATTCTTCAGCTGGAGAACCTGAGCAAGGTGTTTGGGACTCCCAAGCATTAAGATGCGATTGCCACCTACACCACAGGCTCTGTATTGGATCCAAGTCAACCCACTTGCACTCCACATCGGCCCCAGCTCAATAAGAATTATTTCCTCCACTCCAGTGGATGAATCTTACTGTAAAACCAAGCTCATGCTCTCCTCCTGCTACTCTTTGGTTCTCCTAGTAAGCTCTTTGGGGTTGTCCAGGCAAGGCAGTCAAGGCTTCTTCCTCCCAAGGCTACCCAAGTGCCAGCAGCATCCTTGCACTGCTTCGCTGCCAGGAAGGTGCCATCGCGAGGGCAACTTGGTTAAAAACTGCAGCTGCAGAGACGCAGCCCTGGGTGATGGGATGTTTCTAGGACTTGATCTATCTGCCAGAGCGTTTGTTCAAGCACAGGGTAAGGGTGGATAGAGGAACAGCAGCAATTCACCAATTTCAAACAGCAGCTCCCACTTTAACCTATGAGTGCAGGAAAAAAAATAGGGGTGAAGCTTTGTAACCAAATAAAGAGAGCTGTGAGCTCAATAACAGGCATTATCCTATGGCAAAGATTTTGTTATTGTTGAGTACTGATTCCTTTATCTCCCAGAGACAATCAACCTTCAGCCAGAGGAGTCTAACCTTAAAACCCCATAACTCAATTTTACATAGTGTTAAAGTTTGGGGGGATATTTGTCAGTGCTGGAGCTGATACAATCAGTCTGGAGGACCCTAGAACAAAGAGCAGTGGGTGAAGAGCATGTCACCTCCGCACACATTCGTTTCCTTGATGAACAAGGAGCTATTAGTTGGCGAGAAAGCATTATCAGGGTGAAGGATGATGCCGATTGTTTCGGCTGCTCTTCCCGTGACACTGGATTAGAAGAAGTCCCAGTGTTTGCTCAATGCCCCACCGGCTCTGCCCCCGCCGCACACAGGTACGCGTCCACACGCTCCCAGCCACCCTTCAACACAGACCAAAAATCAATCTGGACACCCAATCTCTTTCAACTGCCACATCTCTCCGAGGGTTAAACAATAAAAGTTTAACTTGCTTTAAGAAGTAGTTCATCAACGTAAGCCTTGAACAAAGCTACTCCTTAAAATACACATGTGCACATGCACACAAAATGCCTTCGTGCAAAATGACAATGACAGAACATCCAAAGTAGCCTCTTTGCTTGAGTAAACCCACCGGCAGGTACAACAGCTCTAGGGAGAAGCTTGCTGAATAAAGTTATACTTGACTCCTTACATTTAAAGGAGAAATGAAATGAAAAAAAGAAAAAAAAAAAGATGCCTTTTCTTCCCTCCAGTTGTCCTTTAACACATTTCACTTTAGAATTTATTATAACCAGTCTTTAAATTAAATTCTTCAGGACAGTGGCTTTATTTTTGCATGTAGTGATTTGCAGCACTACATAACCTGAGTAATAATTTAATGTATTCCCTGTGGCTCACATTGAACCACACGGATAAGCACATGCTTAAGTCAGAATGAAGTCAGTAGTAGTTTAGCATGTGTTAATGTATATATAGCAGAGGCTCTTATTGCTGTCCAGACCATTTCTCTCAGCTGGGAATTTTGTATTTCAGGACTTGTTAGTGTTTTGAGATTGATCCTGCAAGAAACAGGTACAATCACGATCAACCCCAGGAGCAGTTCCACCCAGGTGAGCAGACAATACTCTGGACGCGTCTGTGGATGAGGCTGTCTTCATTCGGAACGTATCTTGCTTTTCGCCCGAGGGAGAAGGGCCCTGAGGCTCTGCATGCACATGTCCCAGGAACGTGGGCAAAGCACATGTTCCGTTTGCCATTCTGTCCTCAAGCTGTCACGCAAACGCATCCCACAGAGAAATGAAGTTTAGCCTGGTTTCAGACAAGTCATCTTGCCATTCGAGCAGAGGAAGAGCCTCCTTCACTTCCCTTGGTAATGAACTCGTTATGCTCAAAATTCTAACACAGAAAAAATGAAACCCAAATCTTCGCTATAACCTCAACGCATTTCAAGTGCATAATCTAGAGCATCTCCTACCCTTCTTCCTGTTGAAGCATGCACGCAGAACCCACCAAATATCTTATCTTACTATTCACGTATCGGGTGAAAGAATGTCTGTTCTCGGTTTGCTGTAACCCCACCATCACTACCGGTGCCAAAACGCTCAACCCCTGGCACGTCTGCAAGGGCAAAGCCCCATTTCCCAAGTCCAAGAGAAGTCCTTGGTGCCAGCCAGGGGCTCTGGGCATCCCAAGGCTGCTTCTGCACAGCACAGGGCACCGACCGGCTGATCCAAACCCAGCACCGCCTCTGCCACCCTGCCTGAGCACCGACCCTCAGCATCCTGCCCTCCGAGCATCCCTCCTGGAGAAAACCCCACACGGGTCAGTAACGAGAGACTCTGCTGCCTGTTAGTTTAGGAAACTAGAATCGCTTTCTTTTTCAAAGGGCAGAAGAGAAGCCATAATGAAGTTCCACCCTGACACTTTGTTAACTTACATTTCCTGCATATTGATCCCTCTGCTGGGGAGAATATAGAGACACAAAGCGTTTATGCCCGGGATTTACATACTCATGAATAAAAAGGCTTTTAGGAGGCGGGTGCGTAAGTTATCCCAGCCCCCCACGCAACAGTAACTTGCGCATTGATAATTCACGGGTGTTTGACATGGGGAACATGCAATTCGCCACGAGAGGAAGCTCCATCCCGGCTCCTGACAGCTGCCACACCACCCGGGACCACGCACCCGACAGCATCGGCTCAAAGGCGCCCGCACGCCGAGCTCCCCGCTCCCGCTGAAATAATCTACGGGCTGAGGGCATCCTCCACTGCAATTAATTTTAAGCTGTGATCGTAAGCCAACCCTCCCCCTGTTTTCACCCAAGCTCGCTGTTGTTAAGCCACTTGCTAAAAAAAAAAAAAAAAAAAATCTACCTAACACCTTGTCGTTAAAGACTGTCCTCTAGGTACGGAAAATAAATCTGTTCATCTGATCCCGCACTTATAAAGCAATACAAAGAAACTTTAATTATGCTTTTTCCCTGTCGGCAAACAGCGAAGAAGGCAGGATTTTTGCTTTAGAAAAGCCGCATTAATAAGTTATTGGCATTTCACTGACTTCTAAGCAATTTGAATTATAACTCCTGTCTGCGGCCCCACAGACCCACCAAACTGCTGAGATTTTACACCACATGTTTCATAACATTTCTGGTTTTCTTAAGAGCTCTTGCAATCAAGGAATTACTTGAGAATCTCAGCTTAAAAAACAAACAAACATCCCAGCGGTTGGGCAGAAACCCCCTTCCAAACCACAAACCGAGGCATGCAACACCCAAAGACCAAATCACAAACACATTATTTTGTGTAAAAGCAACTCAGGCTTTTAAAACCAGCATTTGAATCCCAAGGTCGACAGTCCTCGACTGCAAACAGCCACCACGAAATTGCATCCCATTTAAGATGTGGGAGCTTAAGGGATAGGCTGGACCAAAACACTGTGGGGCCCAATCTGGTTTGTGTCAGGATTACATCCCCAAAAAGCGCTGAGGAACCACCAGACAGGATGCTCCCAAGGGATCCAGGCTGCCGGCCCCGCGCAGGGCTGAGCGTCAGCAGGGACTCGCCCTCTGGTCCTCCCATCAGCGCTGATGCATTACGTTTCAACACTTTATAAAGAACAACTGCTTTTATGGGGTGCGGGGGAAGATAAGGGGGGAGAATAGACAAGAAAGAAGGGACTTGCAATGGCCCAGTCTTCCACAGACGCCCTTAGCACAAGAACAGCTTCTCAGACCAACTTCCGAACGTCTCCGCCTGAGGAAAAATGACTTTGAGCTCAAAACGGGCACCCACAAAACTGCGGGTTTCAGCTGCCCTCAGGACCAGCATCTGCAGCTCGACATGCCCAGCTGATGGAAGCTGCGGCCACAAGTCAGACAGGATTTCTGCAGCAATTACTTGCACTACAGTTTGCTGCCACTGTAAAATCCCAAATGAGAACATGAAGCTGCTTCGGGTTGGGTTTGGGGTCCGTCCCCCCCCCCCGTTTGTTTTAACTGAAAGCTGGAAATCTTGGTAGCGTTACTCTCACTGCTGCTTGTTCTCCACAAAGGTCTGAGCTCTCCTATATAATTTATGCATCTATTTCTGGCAGCCTGCAAGCAACCCACCCTCCTCCTCTCCACCCCGAACAAATAATCCTTAATATAGAGGTGAACCGAGTTGCTCTGTATAAAATATAGCCAAACCCTTTGACCAGCCAGAGAACCGTTCCAGGAACTTATTTGCACAATGCCAGAGACATTATCACACTGGGCTTGAAAGCGCTAATGTTATGGTGCATTTCCATTCAGAAAAGGATAAATCAAAGAACATAAGCTCTGTAGCTTTAAGGGACTCTAATTTCTTTACAAACTGTCACACAGCATAAGTAGATATTTTTTTAGAAAGCACGTTGTTTTCTTATACATGGATTTGTGCCTGTTCTCCTCCCCTTGGCAAAACTCACGTTGAGCTGGTCAAACCTGCTCGAAGGCACGGGAAGGAATCAGGAGAAATAACTGATCCGTGTTTTAACCTCTCGCTCCCTGGGCTCGTTCGGACGATGCCCGAGATCGGGAAGGAAACAAGCCGGGAGAAACCTTGAGCAGCAATGGCACTTGTCACAAACCCCTTCCCCGAGCGTTTCCTGCGCTGCTTCGTAAGGCTGAAAAGTACATCAACAGCAAGTTTATAACAACTCGGTCAAAAGCAACAAAAGACATTGCTGGACATCAGGGAGGCAGAGATAATTGCTTCTAATGGTATTTGAAAAGAAAAATGTAAAGCTTTCAACTCCAGCCTAAGAGGCATTTCCACTCATCTGTGGGCATTCAGGGTTTGATCTAAAGAGCCTATCGAACTTGCAAGGTACTCAGCGCTTCTGAAAGAGGTTCTTAGTCTGCATTTTATTTCACACACTTTCTTATTACACCTGAAATTCAACAGGATTTGGGCAAGCGGCTCCCACGGGCCACAGCGCAGACTGAGAGCTCCAGGCCACGCTACCCTCCCCTGCATCGGTCACTTAGTGCCTCACCACTGTTTAGCCCAGCGGACGTCAGGCTGTCATTGGGGAAGAAAACCACAATTTCCACTTTTGGTTTGAAAAAGCAGAGATTTGGTATTCCTGAACGGACACAGGGGTTTCACTCACGCCCACAGCGAGCTGCCAAACCTCCCGCAGCGGGAAGAAGGAATTCACAGAAACACCCGGTTTGGAGGTTGGGGGTTCGGTTGGATTTCTTAGTTGTGGGTTTGGTTTTTTTTAAATACAAGTAACAAGGAAGCAAGAGGCGCCCACGCGGGTTTCCAGCCGCGCAGCCCCGCGGGAGCGGCGCCGCCCTGCGCCACACGGGGGCGCTGCAGAACTCCGCTGCCGCCGCCGCCGCGCCCGGAGCCGGGCGCCCCCCGCACCCACGGACCCCCCCGCACCCACGGACCGGCACTGCCCCGCGCCCACGGACACCCCCTGCAACCCCCCCGTACCCAGGGACCGGCA
>VXBL01000998.1:77645-88417 GCA_013400195.1 Aramus guarauna | reverse complement strand
ACACCCCCAACACCCACGGACACCCCCCTGCACTCCTCTAACACGCACACCACCTTCCCGCACCCTCACCTTTGCCCGAGCAAGGCTCCACACCCACCCGCATCCCCAGCCCCTCCAGCTGCCCCCTGAACACATCCCTGCAGGCCAGATTTTTCAAGCAATTCGATTCCCTGTTTAGGAAGTGATTCCTTAGAATCAGAAGCGTGTAGGAAACACAAGGATAAGAAAAGCAGAAGCTGGAGTGGGAGACGCAATGATTACCAAAAAGCAAGGAACCGCCTGTGGTTCAGAGCACTGCACGCTGCAGGGAGAAAGGATTTGGTGCTCCAAAACACCAAGAGAGAAAACCGCGCACCCTGAAAGAGAGGGACACGTTCACGGAGGCTGCCATGGACCAGGCAGGAAACTTCTAGAGGAAGTTCACAGACTTCTCCCCCGGATGTGCAAGCTGGCCCGCCAGCGTCTTGTTTCTGTAGAGTTACGTACAAAACTCGCTTTGGTATTTTATTGTTTCCCTACCCATTTCTGTGTACTAGGAGGCCAAACGTGAGCAAACAGGGCTTTCTCCAGGGTGTGAATGGGTTCAAGTACCTGGAGATGGGTTAAAGAGGTGCCACCTCTTTACAGTTTCTAACCCCCTCAAAACTTTTAGTACCACCTTGCATTTGTATCTGTCATCCCCATCCCCACAGCGGCATAGTGAAGTACCATCTCATCTACCACCCTCCACACCTTTTAAGATAAAAGCCATTTCGAGCACATTTTTATAAAGCAAAGGGAATTTTTACTAAATTATTTCATTTTAAGATATTTGGAATTTACATTAAAAAAAAAAAAAAAACTTCACGCAGAACTGAATGAGCTGTAAGTACGTTTGGCCAAAGTTCTCTGCTGACATGATGGAAAAATCTTGGAAGTCAGAGGCAAGATTTCTTACCCCAGAGACCATGCCTAACAAAACCTGTCAAATACATTCCTGTCACTGTGAGTTATGCTCCCTTCCACATGCTAACAGATACCTGTGCAATATAAAAGAAAATATATTGTCACTTCTGTTGCTGTGACACGGCAGTAGAGCCGATAGCCAGGCGCGGGGGCAGAAGCCGCAGTGGCCCTCACCCCCTCAGCTCCGGGTGATCTCGCCGTGACACCGAATGAATCATTTGGATCCCGGCTCGGCATCCCTCCAGCAAGAGATCCGATGCTCTGCACCGATGGCAGAAGCACTGCTAAGGAGCCACGGGGAAGCCCCAGCTGATAAAGCAATACCTAGAAGTGCTAAATATTAAAAATGGGCAAGTCCTACCCCTCAGGACACTGTGGTATCTACCTTATGCTTCAGTAAAACTAAATGAACAAACACAGGCAAATTAAGTGATCTACCAGTTTAAAAGACAAAACATTTTTGAAACGTCTTTGAGTGGTCTGAGCAGAGTACATTACATGGGAAGTGTCTCCTAAGAAATACTTATCATTATAACAGTACTTAGCACTTCCACAGCGCTTCCCAGCCTCCCAGCGCTGTACAAACATTAGCTTCTTAATCACTCATTAGGGACGATCCTATAGAGCTGGGCCATGCCTCATTGAGTAAAGTCATCCCCAACTCGCTCAGTCCCTCCTGCTCCCTCCAGAGACAACTTTGAAGGTTCTCTCCGATTCCCACGAGAAGTTCAGAGTGAGCAAGGAAAAGTCTGTTCAAAATGAACAGCGGTGGCATTCCCTCGCCTCCAAACTCCCCCGTTTTTCATAGCAAGGATAGGCAGAAGCGAGCATCGTCCCAGCCAGAGCGACCCGCTTCCATTAAAACCTTGAATTAATAAAGTCAGGAAATTCAAGAAGGTGGGAGATAGCAGCCTTTAGCAGTGCTGCGTGCTCGCGCCTACGGACGTAACCTCCTGTTGTTGCAAAACAGGGCTGAGAAGGGATGGGAAAAAACCACAGGAACGATAACTATCTTTCTACAACTGGCCAATTTATTCTTCCGGCCGTAGCTAGATGGATTACCCCTGCGAACAGGCACCTGTGCTGCCTGGAAGGAGCAGCTCTCGGTCACTCATCTGTGTGACAGCAGCACCCGAGGGTCCGTGGTGGCCCAGGCTCCGTACACGGGAGCAGCGGGACTGCTCCAGGGACCTTGCTGGCTACATGGACAAGAGGGTGGGAAGAAAAAGGGGCACGGTAAGAGTGAAGTGTGCCCGCCCGCAGACGCTAAGGAAAACCAAAAGGATGAAAATTAGTTCATGCAATCTTGAAACTTTCTAGTATTCCCACAAGGATGTTCTCATTCAGATACCAAGGCTGTTTGATACACCCTTCAGCTTAATCCACTCCTCTGAAGCACCGATTTAAACTCTCAGGTGACCAACTTTATATTCATTTTAAAAAAAAAAAATCATTGTGCCTTCACCTTCTATAGTGAAAAAAGCAAGCAAAGAAAACAAGCAAATGACAACAAAATACCCCAAGTTAACAAAAAAGTCTGATAGTAAGTCAGCACAGAAATTCAAAAACCTGGTGGAAATCACAACCCCGATCCACATCCATCCCGCTGACAGGTATCTAGAAAAATTAATTCTGATCATGCCCCTACAAACCATGGCAGGGCAAAGAAAAGGTTCCAAAATCCCGCCTTCAGCCTTTTTTCCCTTTAATATTACTGTTTCAGGCTACCAACAGCCTGCATCTAATCAGCCAAAATTGCTCAACTTTCATCCAGACCGAACACACACACAGCCGAGCCCGCGATTTGCTGTTATTCAGCACTCTTACCGGTTGCCAAGAACTAACACCTCATTTTAATGTAACTGCTCTCCATGCCAGGTTCTTTTCTCCCTCCTTTTTGTAGTATATAATTTTTCTATGTTATCAATCTCCTCACCATTCACCCATTTGGGCATCCTTCCATCGAGCCTGGCATTTCATCTGTGTCTGAAAACTTCCAGCGGTGCCAAGTGTTTGCATACCTTGCAAGTGTTATGTCAAACTCTGCCCCTTAGAGCTGCCAAAAACCACCACTCAAAGTTAGCAAAGCAAATACCTCCTTAGACAAGCTTAATAAACACGCCAGGAGAAATCCTAGACTTCATAAAGATGTTGCTCGCCTGACGAGGCCAAGCCTGAGGTCTTCAGCACCCTTTCATGTCCCATTTAGGCCAACATCCATTATCCTTGTCACCCGTTCTCCATCCGCACTCTGCGTAAGTGCATCATATCTGAGCACACAGATTATTTAAACCCACCAATCCCAAACTCCGCACCTCTTCGCACGCTGCAATTACTTGCTAACTATCAGATCAACCTTGTCTCTAATCAGCCTAAATGAAGCCATTTATTTTATAGCATGAATCAACACATACAGCAGATACGCCGAGCGTTTTGCACTGCACGAAGAAGCTAACTTTGGTGCCCATCAGCTCTTATGGCCTCATCCCAAATAAATCCTCATTTCTTTGTATTCTTGACTGATGACCACTGATTCACTAACAAGAGTGGGAGCAGACATGAAAGTACATTGAGCAGAGAGAGGTGGAGAAGAGGAGGGATGGAAGCAGAGAAAATGAAAGAGGAAGGACAAGTTGGGAGGGGTAAGAAAGCGGAGGGGGGGGGGGGNNNNGGGAAGAAAGGGGGGGGGGGGGGGGAAGTGCAAGGGAAGTGAAAGAGGAGGAGGAAACAAGATCTGTGGGAAGTGGGAGATTGAGAATCCGAGACCAAAGCAGTCAAACCTTCACTAGGGCCCAGAGATAACCCCTGAGAAGTTCAGAACAATCTCAGCTCTGTAGGCTTCAATTTCAATGGCGCATCAGAAATCCATCACTCCTAAACCACTGCTCACAAGCGGACGTGAGCACCGCAGCAACTCTTGGCCCAGAAAACCCCCAACTGACCTTTAATGCTCTGGAAAGCGCCCTTGGCCTCGGACGCCAGCTCCAATCCACTGCTCAGCTGGGAGCCCCAGATTCCCAAGCACTAAAAGGTCCCCAAAAAGGCTCTCCACAGCAGAGCAATTTAAAAAAAAAAAAAAAAAAAAAGGTGGGGTAGACAAGGTTTGAGAAGACATAGCCCCTTTGAAATGTGAGGCTGAGCACCCAAGAAGAAACAGACCCAGAAGTTGCACATTAACTTCGGGAAACACTAGCCACCAGGTCAAATTCTGCTCTTTTCCACCACTGTTGTCAATCCAAAATAGAACAACCAACTCCAGTTTGCACCAAGATGATTAAGAAATACATTTAACTTCAGCAATACTAAATTAAACTCAGAATTGCCTTAACATTTTACGGTCATTGACAAAACACATACCAGTCAACAAAAACAAACAAACAAAAAAAAAACCAAACAAAAACCACCGCCTGCACTATGAGATGGATAAAAGACAACAAGAGAGTCATATTAGATCACACTTACCTTCTATCTTCTTCACTCAAGGTTTTCAAAAAGCATTAGTGACTTACCATCGTCCTGGAAGTCTGATGGAAATGAAGCATCAGATGTCATGGAAGGGGCCAAACTCCAGGTCTGATTTTCATCAGAACTGTCCTGTCCAAAGCCAGCATCATGCTGATCCTCTCCTAGAATGAGAGAAAGACCCTGATTTTAGTGAAGAGAGCACATTTCTAAACCCAAATCTTGTTGCCTACACCATGAGACATGTTTCCTCCTGGTTCCCACCTTCCATTGAAGTTCTCTACAAAACGCAAAACCACTTTTGTGGTTTTAAAGAGAAATTCATCATTTAGGGCCAAGACAGCATATTCCTGCTGCAAGAACACTCATGCTGGATACGTAAAGACTTCAGACCTGGAGGGTTACAAGGAGGCAGCTGGGAATACCAGCCTTGGGGCTGAACTACCAGAGCTAAGCCCAATTCCTTGCTCTTGCCCTCAATACATAACCTCCGCATAAATCACCTCTCTGTAAAATGAAGGACTATACTACCTGCTTCACTAGAATGAAGATTCTTCCTATATTATGGGAAAGAGCTTTGAGATCCTTAATTGAAGGGCGGTAGGGGCAAAAGAAAAGATTGACTCCCTGTAACAACAGGCAGTCGCATACAAACTAAGCAAGCAACGTGTCTGTGGGAGGCAGGAGCTTCCCCCTCGCCATACTTGATGTTGCACTGAATTTTTCTGGAAGCAGATGCTTTGCTAGGGAATTTACTACTGATACTGGATTTTATGCAGAAGGCACTTAGATAGTGACAGATGTTAATATCAAACTTCAATATAAATGGAGTGCAGCTAGCCTACCTGTAGAAGAAAACACTACTCAACAGAAACAAAGTGAAAAAGTGGTCTTTCAAGCTTTTGCCTTACATTTCCTGAATACACACAGCCCAGACCGCTGATAACAGAGGTAAAGACAGCTGCTTACTCATTCAACACACAACAAACAACAAGAAAGGTGAGTTTTCAGCTGATGTTAATTGTGTTCAAACACTAAAAAGAAGTTTTATCTCAGCAAACAGAGGAACTGTGCTCCACCGTTTAAATCAAGGACTGATGAAAGGGTACCAAGGCCTGGAACGGAGGGTTACAACGCTCTTCCTCCCACCAAGAAACACAGTGGAGATGCCATTAAGTCTCCAGCTGCAGAAAGACATGACACAATATTTTGGATGTGGTTTATTTTCAACAGCCCAGGTTACAACCTTCCCTTGCATGAAGCTCTGGAGACTCCAGGCTCCTACATTCAAGGGCAGATTTTCAAGAAAACTCCAATTCTTCACCAAAAGGAAGAATCTGGCTGTGAAGAACATAAGACACCCAAGATTGTCTTCCCACAGATCAGTTCCTTAAAAAGAAAATCACACTGAGTGCCAGACACCATGATAGTCTTGCTGGTACTATAAGCTCAAAGGTCTTAAAAAACTGATTGAAGACGTGACTTTGAGAATTACCAAAGGCCCGTGGGGGTCCATGGCAGAACAGAGGGGTCCCTGGCAGTCCACCCTTGAAGCCACTACAACTCTCCTAACAGGGGAAGAGCCCAAGAAGTAATCAGATCTTTTCCCAGCTCTATGCTCACTTGCTTCCAGCAGCCATCCCAGCACACAGCACGGAACATCAGATTCCGGAGAAAAAGGCAATTCGGAAAATAACTTTTCTCCTTTTGGGAGATGCATCATTCGACATCTGCATCGCTAATCTCTCATGCCAAGAAGCAAGCTGCAGGTCCCCAGCCCTAAAGGGCAGGCTCTGATTCCTCCCGCGGGATCAGGCATCAGGGGTGGTGCAGCAGTCATCTTCTATCCACGGACTACTTCTTGGTCACAAAGAGTAAACAAAGCGTGTTCCTCTACGCTACAACAAACTGAAATTCATACATGAACCTCCATAAGGAAAACAAAAAACCCAACAAAACAATTCGGGGTTAAAAGCAGAGACCAAATCCCTCACTCCACTGGCCAGACTCTGGGAAGCGGAGCAGTCCCTGAGCACACCACTGCCCGCCCGACCTCGGAGAAGTCAGTTCAGCGCTTTGCGCTGTTGTGCGTGACAAGGGGACGTTTCTTCCCTGGTTTACTGTAGCACTTTGAGATCCTTGAATAAAAAGGCTCTACAAAAAACTATATACGAAGCTGTTACCAAATAGCAACTGAGTGTCGTAGGAACGCACAGCGTTCATTCTAATGAGGAGCCGTCCTCAGCGCCGTGGGCTCGACTATCCGCAGCGATGCGAAGGTGCCAGCGTTACAAGAGTTTCCACGAGCCCCGTCAGCCCTTTACAAAGAACATTTCCTCCCAACCAAACTGCACCGTATTAAACCCGGCTTTTCCAACGAGCGCGGAGGTAACAGGCGGTTCCCTCTAACGAGATACAGGTGCAGGATTATTGCCATAATGAGCAAACTGCTGCTGGTTTCCGACTAGCAGGAGGCAGCGCGGCACGGTGCAGCCGCCGCGCCGGGGAAGCCCGGCTCACGCCTCGGCGCACGGCTGCGGGAAAGCGTTTGGAACAAGGGCCCAATCGGGAAAGTTACTTGCAAGAATAAGTCACCGGCTTTAACGGCAGGAGAAGCTGGTGCACGCGTCAGCCACGGGGAAGAATCAAGGCACAGGTCTCTGTTTTGGCAGAGTAATTCCCAGGCATGAAATATCATCGCGGGGGGGTTGTCACCACAAATGTGCTCTTTCCGGCTGTTCCTACGCAGGAGTGGAAACTGGGGTTTCACGTGTTCACACAGGCTACCATAACCCGCCCAAATATACCCCGGCTGCCATATGTACATACGTGTATCATGCCAAGCACGGTGGGACTCCGAATTGCGTGAGCTGCTGCGACACAAATCAATACAAAGGCATTTTGTTTGGTTTAGTATTAGGAATATTTTCAAACACCACCTATAGTTTCGGTAACAAAGAGATCGACAAAAACTCTGCAGTCACAGCCGCTTAAAACAAATCCTATTTCCTCTCGGATTTGCATTATGAGAACTTCTTGTGCTTTAATCCACTTCTCCATAAAGTTTATGGAGCAGCAACAGCTAGTTGAGTCCAAGCAGAAAAAATAACCAACAACTTGTCAGGGGCCAAGCTATTGTTCTGAATGAAGAAAAAACTCATTAGCTTTTAATGAAAACACAGGGAATAAAAACCAAATAGCACAGAACCCCAGCAAATAATTACTCTGCACCTGACGCAAAGCTGCTCTATCTTCCTACTCAAATCCTCAGCAAAATTCCCCAACTTATCGCTCCAGAGCATGAACAAAAGCAAGATTGACTCTAAGGGAAAGAGCAAGAGGTTTCTTGGGCTTACACCTCATCCAGGGGCTCCCCTGGCACGGTTTGGCTACCCCCGAGCGTGTTAAACACTCAGCTTTCTGGCTTCGTGATAGTTGTGGCACAGGAAAAAAAAAAAAGAGAGAGAAAAAAAATTATGCCATCTTTAGCCATCTGACATTTTCTGCAGAAACAGTTTCTCGCCCAGCAGCAGAAAGAGGGGCTTGAAGGGGCTTGTGTAATTAACACAGATATCATGCTTTACAGGTATCGACTCTAAGCAAATTGCAGAGGGGACAGATTGTGTCTCTGGTGACGGGGGTGTCCCCAGAAGAGGGGGTGGCAATTCAGAGCGCAGTGACTTTGGGCAGCAGCGTCAGTCAGGTTGCATCAGTCACACCAGGTCCCTGCAGGACCCATGGCCATCGCGCAGACCTGGCACCAGGCAGACATGGCCTTGGAGGAGAAAAAAAATTCCCGAGAGGAGACAAAAAGAACCCAATTAAGCATTAACAGGGCTCCGAGCGAGCAGCACAAGTAGAACGGACGGGAGCAGGTCACCACGACTGGGGAACACACTGTTGCTTCCTTCTGCACAGCCCCAAGAGCACAAACGCTGCTCTCTGCAAGGAAGGGAATAATCTGAGCCCGCCCCTCCTATTTGCTTTGGGGTTTGCAATGCCGGAGGGTAAAAATAAAAGTCCTGTGAGTATGCCAGAGCAGAGGTAGGATCCAGCAGGTGACAGGGTGTAGGATAGATACCAAAAAACCTCAGTTCAGGCTCTGGGTTTGTTGCAATTCTGTTGTGGGGTGTCAGAAGATGCCTCCATGCCCACCTCCGCTTCTGCAAAAGCGGCACAGGGACAGTTACTTTTAAGACTAACACCTCTCATTGAGACCTCAAAAATCAAGACTGACTTTTTTTTCCTGTACAAAAACTAGCAAAAAAGTTTTCCTTTCTCTAAGCTGCAGTTTGCCCCTCACAGGGAGGAAGAAAAAAAAAAAAAAAAAAAAGGTGAATTAATGCATCCTGACACACACAGGAAGAGAAACAATCTAAATAGGTGAAAGGGCTTTGTAGCGGAGAAAAATTCATCTCCAGTAGCTTGTTAAGGGAACTGCAATTAAGCTTACTTTGCATTCAGTGAAGGTCTTTATCTAGGTACCTAGAGTTTCATTAAGCATCTTTTTAGAACATAAGAAAAATCAATACCAAGCGAGTTCCATTTATGCTTTTATGATAAGCTCGTTCATGCCAAAGCGGAAGTAAAATCCCCAACTCGAGTTAATATTCAAGGAAACGAAGTTCCTGCTTTAGAGTAATGACTCCTTAGTATCATACTACAAATAAAGGTCTCTGATCCAAATCCCATCTGCCTTCATGCTCGACAGTGTTAATATCTCTAGATTTTCAGGGACTAATTTAGCAGTAATGCATTTCCCAAAGCAGAGCTGTAAAAGTATTATCAATACTATGGTTTAATATCCCTTACTACAATCACTTGCTGAAATTATGGAGAATCACATGGAAACACATCAACAGAGACGCACCCACACAGTAAGTACTGCTCACATGTAAATATATTATAGTTTAGCTTTTGTAATGTAGTTAAAGCTCTGTCAGCATTGCTATTATAAATTATATACCTTTTTAAACACATTTATGTGCTAGAAAATGTACGATGTTTCTTTTTTGAATGCCTTAAAGGCTTCATCAGCTCCTAAGCGCCCATTTGGATCTGTGTGGTTAGCCCCTGTGATTTAGTATGTGAACAGCTGAGGGTTTGGTGGATGCAGATTTTCTGCACCTTCTTCGTACAGACTATTGACTTTTTTATAGTGCCGGTACCTGAGTATCACTACAGTTGCCTGAAAATCCCACGTTTTCTGTTGCACGTCACAGTGATACGCAGGCGCGTCCGCCTTCCCCAGGCTGGACCGACAACAGTGGTATTATTAACAAATTACAAGAGAAATTTCTTTATCTACGGATCTCAAAGCATTTACCCCGTTTAATAAATATTTTCTTGGAGGTGGAGATGATGCACAGAAGGAAAATAACTTTGTCCCTGGCTCACGGGGTAAATAAGGCCACGGCAGGCGCAGGACCTGTCTCTGCTAACGCTGTGGTTTATCAGCGGGACGGGTCTACCTCACGGCAATAGGGTCAAAAGCAAAGCGAGGGACCTCCTCGCACACAGGAGGAGCCGATTTATCATTGTTTTAGAAATGTCGACCCAAACAGGTCTTGGCTGTCTGACAAGTGAACGCAGTCCAAGCCTAATTTTGTTCACTCAGTATCCAGTTTTTGCTAATTACACGTAGTAAAGCAAATTAATGGTCCACTAAAAATGCCACTTACGTTAAAAACCAACTAGAAAGCGGAAAGCTCTTTTGCAGCAGGCTCGCTGCTGCAGTGCTGGGGCGGATTTGGGGGCTGCAATGATCCCGTGTGCCCAGCAGGTCGGGCTGCAGCGCGCAGCATCGGCCGGGGGATGCGCAGCATCGGCCGGGGGATGCGCAGCCCCCCCAGCCCGGCAGAAGCCCCGCTCCGCTGCCAGCCAGCGCAGCCTTCTCCCACTGCTGGGCACAGAAAGGCATCAAACCTCCTGGGATGAAGCAAATCCATCAGGCAGGAGCCGGGCAATGCGACAATAGACTTGCTAAAGGTTTCTGGGGTGCAAAATCTACTTCTATAAGTTAAAAATAATTTAAAAAAAAAATAATCAAAGCTCCACAACAGGTCCAGGTATTTTATTACGCTAAAAGGAATTCAAGTTTTGCAACTCAGCTTCGAGAGAATAAACCCAAAGGAGCCTGAGAAGCTCAGAGCATGCTGGGGTTAAATTATTTTCTTTCCCTGTCACATGGTAAAGAAACTTCATGATGATACAAAACAGAAAATAACCTGGAAGTTATTAATTCATAGATCTTTAATCTGACATGCAGATATTCAAACCAAAGTCTTTTTACAACTGATAATGGGTTTATTTCTCTAAAAGGAAAAGACCAAGACAACAAGAGAAACCCCAAGTCCCGCTCACAC
>VXBL01000998.1:0-77590 GCA_013400195.1 Aramus guarauna | reverse complement strand
CAAATGGCACAAGAGGGTTGCAACTTGCAAGCCTTGCCCGAAGGACAACTTTGGCAGGGCTGCTCTGTGAGACAGCACAGCTCCTTCCCGTGAATCCAAAGAGCCGATGAGGCTGGGGGGGGGCTAGATATTCCCCCAAACCCACGAAGAAGCTGCTGAGCTCACACCACATCTCTCCCATCACACTCTGTTTTCTAATCCCCTGCCAGCCCCTGGTGTCATTGCCCAGCTGAGGTCTCCTCTCCCGTTTTCTCTTCCTTTTTCTCGCTGTGTGTTTGCTCTCTCCCTCCCTCCTCCCCTAACTTCCTCCCCCCGGCTCCTCTCCCGCAATCCTTGGCACCCTTTCAGCAAAGGCACTGCACATTCTGCCTCTCCAGCGGGCAGCAGCTTCGCAGAACAGCTGCCTGACAGGGGAAACACAGCACATTGCAGTCTTGCTAGGAACAAGCCTGAAACCCAGCGCAGCAGAAGATTCCCACGGGATGTAAACAAGTAAACAAGATTTATTCTTTCTTTTATGACCCGGCAACACATCAGTGAAATACAAAGCCCGTCTAATGTGAGCAAAAGCAGCCTAAAGCTACCAACAGTTTGTATTTCTGTCTACCAATAAATTATTCCTCGTGAGTCTCTTTGAAGAGAGAAGTTCTTCACTTAAAGGATGGGGATACTGAGGCACAGGAAGATCACAAATCTAGACTTTGGTTCATCTTCTGAGGTACCAGCTCTGCTAGGAACACAGCAAACCAGTGTCTGTGAAGCCAAACCCCACATTTGTGCAGTGCAATAATTAACAAACAGTTCTGCAAATACGGTCTGGGATAAAAAAAAAAAAAATTCTATCAACATCATTGGTACCAAAGAGGAAACTACAGGCCAAATACTTTTTAGTAACGCCCATTGCACTGGCAGTAGGTTCAGCATCTTTTCTTAGCGGAAAGCCTTCCAAGCGAACAAGGAATCAAGAGAACCAACCCACGAGGGAGCTGGAGTTTAGCGAGCATATTCCAATGACAAGACACAAGGAGGCTGTCTTGCCCGTATCTGCAGCAATTTTCACTGTTAAGAAAAATAAGTACAGACAGCAAATGCAAAGACAGGAGCGTAGAGCAGAGCGATAGGCACTCCAGGGACCGGAGAAGATGCCCATTAGGCATTTATGATAATGCAAAGGATGATTTTACAGTTGTGTTTCAGGATGGAGTCTGACTAAAGGGCAGGATTACTGGATGGGGTTAGTGCTCTACAAACCAACGCAACAGAGAAATCACTGTGGGGAGAGGAGGGAGACAGACTCCAGATTTGAACCAGCTGAAGGCTTGGAAGACCCCGGAGTTGGGAGCCAGCGATGCACTTCCAGCCCCGCTCCTGCTGAGCGAGGGCTATGGACACAGAGGGCACCCGTGTCCCCGCACCCCAGCCAGGCTCAGAGGGGTACAACAGGGCACTCCTTCGCCTAAGGGCTCCAGAACCTCTTAATGGCCAAACCAGAGAATTTACATCCTTTTTCCCCATTTTTGTGGAGCAGGAGGGTCTATTACCCACTGTGAGCAAGCTCAGGTGATGCTATATGTGAACACTCTCGTACTCTATCCCCAGTGGGGCAATTTCTTGAACGTTCTTCTGTTCTGCATGAGCACAGAGCAACGCTTGGGCTGCGTGTTCATCTAAGCACATTAGAATAACCCCTGAGATTTCTTTATAAAAAGGAAAGCTGCAGCACATTCCTATTACGCAAACAAGTTCAGAAAACACAGAGGGTTCATTTGAGAAGACTCTCTATCTCCAAAGCTGCACATCAGGCAATTTAGACAATCTAATAATTAGAGTATTTTATTAACTGACCAAAGCGAGAGCAATAGAACCTGTTAATATTTAACTTACTGGGGCTCCCCAAACTGCTGTATATTTAGCATCTTTACTGACAATTTTTATCATCTTTTTATGGTGCGTTGCTGTTTTCTGAAGAGTCCGGTGTGCTCTGAACTTCCCTGGGGAGGGAAGCACGGGACACCGCTAAACGTGAACGACAAGGACAAGCTCTGCCCAAGGCGCTACAATTCGGGTGGGTTTCAAAGGACGACAAGTGACTCAGTAACTCGAACACTTTGATTAATGAAGTCGAGATCTCCAAGAAGCACCTAGTAATCCAAACCAGGAAACGTTCCTCAAGTTTGTAAGAAGTTTTAAATCAATGGGCTGGTTTAAAGAGAGTTCAAAAGCCCTCCTCATTAACCTAATTCTTCTCAATAAAGGTCATGAAAGTTTTGACATTAACTGCAGAATAACCCAGCCAAACTGCTAGTTGCTGTTACCTGGTCTTTCACTCCTATTATAAATTCTGCAAGTTCTTCATTTACTGGCTCAAAGTAAAGATTGATAACTGTAAACTTTTTCTTTTTTTTTAAACAAATGACATGTTTATTTCTGGAGGCTTTTCCCTTCTCCTCCCCCCATTCGTGCAATGAACGCATCCAAAAAAAGTGACTTATGTTCTCAAGAAACAAGGAGAAAGCCCTTTGTATTTCCTTGTACTACAGCAATATGCATTTCAGTCAAGAGTAAACATCTCCCCTTTAATTACTGTGCACTCACAACTAGCTGAACATATTTCTGACCACTACGGAACTTTCAAGGGTGCTCGCTGGAGCAACCAGGGTCAATCTTGGGATGGGGCTGGATTTTGGCACACGCAAGTGCTCTGCCAAGTTTTCTTGTCCCCTCCACCTGAAGGGTGCTGCAAGGTCTGTTGCAGCCCAGGGCCTGAATTCCCAAGTTTTTAAAAGATTTTAAAGCTTCATGATAATTAGGAGCTTGGTTTCTCATTTGAACACTCAAAATGCAATAGCAACAGTTTCAAAGTTACATGTACCTCTCGATTTTTCTATGTATATCTGCAAATAAAAATAAAAATACACCTCCACAGAGCCCTTCCCAGAGCACAGACGCTTGCCTCCTACCTATGACATTTTTCTAAGCAGAGCATTCTGTTTTCTCCTATAATCGTTATCTGCCTCCAAAATTTGTGCACAATACCGTAGGTAGCAGAATAATTTATAAGTCCATGTAAAAGCAAAGCTGTGCAGCTGCTCAGAGTTTGCAAAACTATGAAACAGGAGGGATTTCAGTGCAAAAAATACTGTCTCTACGCTGATTAGTTTGCCCAGAATATAATACATACACAGAGGCAAAAAACTGCACGCTCAGAGCTGCAGGAAGCAAAGCTTCAGCGCTGATAAAGGGACCTGTCAGAAGTGTTGATATTAAAGCTTTTCTTTTTTAAGTTAAAGAACACATGCCTTTGTGTATATTTTATTTTTCATTAATTAACTCTCTGTTCCACACACCACCCAAGCACATCTTGGACTTCAGAAGGCGTTCTAAGAGAATTTTTTTGTTTTCTTTTTGTCTCTACGTGTTATGACATTTCAAGGGTTGTAACTGGCACTCGTGTTTATAAAGCAGGGGAATTCCACACATGGCGATAGAATAGATATTTTAACAATATGTTACAAATATTGTCAATTCGATATTTTTTCCTTTACGTTTTCAAACACATCATAAATCTAGACTAGGTTTCTGCGTATGAACCCTGCTTACCACTGAGCTGGAGACTCTTGGCATGAACGCAAAGAGGGTTTTTTATAAATAAAACTTAGTAAAATCACTATGCACTCCATTAATTCAGGAACACTCTGCCTCAGCTTCAAAGGGGATCTTTACAGTAAAGATGGTGTTTTTGCTGCTTTAATGATTTGCTACTTGTACTTGTCATAACTACATGAACCAAATATGCAATACCAGGGAGCAGCAGTTTAGGGAAATGCACAGTTCCGTCTCCCATCCAGCTCCGCTTCAGTTCAATTCAATAGATTTGAGGCTTTATATAGAAAAGCTACTTCATAAATCTAACACTTGAGGCCACTGTATAATGCCAGTTAATGAAAGAAAACTACAGGCACGCCTCGGGAATGTACAGACCTCGTGCACTGCTACGACATCCAACCCCGAGAATAACTGGCGACCCCCGAAGCGTTCTGCATCCCAGCCAAAGTTAGTAGGGCCGATAGAGGTAAAACGATACGCCCTTCATCTAAATAGTATATACTATGAGATAAGTGGCCTACTAAGACTTTCCACACTGTTACTTACTTAATCCTTTTACAGAACATGAAGGGTCTCAACTTTTAAGTGCTGTTTTATCCCGGTTAGTCCCTTACCGCACCTCCCTGGCGCACGTTTGTATTTCCTCCTCCCCACATCAGGGAGGTGACATTTTCTGAGGTTAAAGCACAGAGCTGGGAGAAGCAGTAGATCCAGACCCAATTCCTGGACATACCTGTAGATGTTCTGGTACCTTAAGCACATTTCTTGAGCCTCAGTTTTCCTTAATTTAATAAATGGGAACAACAATGCTCGTGCTCTCGTGTGTTTTGACTACGTACAAATATTTTGAGGAACTCTACCATTCAGAAAATATTCACACAGCACTTCAGACAAAACCATTTGGAATGAATTTTTGATGGAAAAGCAAAAATGTTATCATAAGCTCAGTGAAAATAAATCTGGGTTTATTCATCTGTTTGGGGTTGTTTCAAAATAAGGTAAAAAGTCATTGCCTACAACAGCATCTATCATATTTTTAGCGTGAATGAGTATGGGCAAGTTGAGTGCCCTGCACGAAGGGCAGGAAGACCCAGGTACCCCACCGGAGAATTGGAGAGACAATTCTTTATCAGCCCCAGGCCAGAGCCCTTGGCTGGGAGGGCAGCACCACGTTTTCTCCAGCTCTGAAGGTTTATGGCCAGGCACAGCATTACAGAGCGAGTTGTGCTCCAGAGTATCTCAGAATACTGTATAGACATCAATGATTTAATCTAATTCACTTCTACCAGTGGTCACGTTGTCTTTTTACACTTGCCCATCTTTGCGTGTCTTTTGGGTTTGGGAATGGAGAAGCCGAGACGCAGCAGTGACAATTATTGAGTGCCAAGTCCCATTCGAGCAAAGCCAAGCGTACAGCCGGACCCACAGCTCATTCAGCCACACAGGCACCTTCTTCAGCCCCTCCTTTTGCATTGCTCCCTGTGCCTCCATTCTCTTCCCTCTCCTCCTCTTGAACGCTGGATTCTCTTGCAGTACCCCAGAACGGCCTCTCGCTGCTCCCTCAGACCATTCGTCTCTTCTAAACCAAAGCTGCTGCAGAACATTTCCCCTGCACTGAATTGTGAGAAGAGACGGAAACAGCAGAAAGGAACTTGGGGGAGGGCTACCACTGACCCACGTCCTCTCCAGATTTTCTTTGCCAACTTTCCTTAGCTCTCTTTCCACAAAGGGGAGGTTGCTGCAAGACAGCAAGGGCATGCATGCGTAAAATATATTAAGTGTATAAAATGGTTCACATAGGCAGTCAGCCCTCCTCCAAAAGGAAATATGAGTCACCCTGGGGCTCTGTTCAAAGAGGACCAAAGGAACAAGGCAAAAGTAGTTTGCAGCTACACACTAGAGTCAACAACAGCACTCGGTGCGTACGACTTGGGCACAGCAACTCATCCTCTGCCTCACGCTCTGCTCAGTTCCACCGTTCTGAAACTGCACTGGTTTGCCCAAGTCATCTTCCAGACAAGACCTATGCTCCCATTTCATAGGCATTTCTGCTTGCTGGGAGATATCAAGACCAATTGTATTAGTTTCAGCCAATACTGGAAACCAACAGGTTGGGATAGCTGGAATCGCTGAGGTTTTGGTCTTCAGAGGGATTTCAGCATGGCTCCGAGTTCAAGGAGCTCAACTGCCTTTACCAGATGTGGTCACAAGTTGGGCTTAAACTCCCTTGGAAAAGCTGTTTACTAGATACTAGAAAGAAAATCCCAAACCTTCTTAGAAGCCTTTTCCTTTCCCACATCAGCCTGTTATTTAAATGCACTGGCAGTGCAGCTAGGCAGCTAATTTATGCCTGGTTTTTGCAGTCCTCTTACCAGTATGTCCAGGCACACGGGATTTGGTTTTTTCTTTAAAACCAAGACTCATGTTGTAGTTCTCTGGCTTTTTTCCATTCAGCATGCACCAAGTTCTCCTCACCACCTTTCCTTTCCCAGCAAGGTATCACAAACTGGAGTTGATGCTCTCAAGGTGATGTCCAAGCCCATGTTTCAACCCCCGAGCTGTCCTGTTTCCTTTGTGCATTTTTTCCAGAATAGTATTAGTTCAAGATGACATAGGGACACATTTGGAGATATCTACATACCTGAAGACCCAAACACCTGTCCAGTAATTCCTAACAGGTATTTAAGCTAGGCGCTTCATTTACAAATCTATACACAGTTCTACAAACCAATCTTCCTAATATTACTTAGGCTTCCAACTCTACAAAAGAATAAAGAATATTTCAAAAGAACAAAAGCGTCCCTCCTCCACCCTTTAAATTGTATGAACTTTCAAAATTAAAAAAAAAAATCTAATTTTGAGCCCTTTTATGTGTTCTAATCCTCTCTCACTTTTTTTTTTAATTTTGAACACAGCTGTCTGTTGTACTTTCTCAAATGATGCCAGATGCTGGGTTCATCAACCAAACGCATGAAAACAATGGTTTGAAAGCAATTAGAAGCACCGAGGCTGCACCGAGGCTCATATTAAAATGTGATAACACTGTTCTAGTGGGAATTGCAATGCTGCTGCATTTCTGACATTTCTGTGCTGCCAGACAGACAGGATGTGCTGGAAGTGGGCCTTGATCGAGGAGGTAACATAGTGGAATTTATTCCTGGAGTAAATGAAGGATTAGCTGAGTTGGAACACTCGCAAGGATTTTTATTACAGCCCCAGCTCCCACCTTGTTTGAACGCTGGCAGATCCTTCTGTCTGTGCTCATGTATCACAACCATTATTTAAGGAAAAAAAGATGAACCCACCAAACCGCACGCCGTGGCTGTACCCAATGCTCCAAATCAGGAATCGGAGCCGAGCTCCACCGATCCGATACGGAGTCAAAGGAGCTCCAGGTCAGCTCAGAGCAAATACATATCCATCAATCGCCCCAAATATGCCAAAGTACCCACTGACACGGCTTATGACCTGCAGGCACCCTGGAAAGTTTAAATCATCACCCGCATTATTGTGGAAATGAAGATCAAAGTCACAATCAGAATCTCCCAGCTTGTTAACAGACATAACAAGAGATGGTCACGGTCCTGAAAAATTTACTGCCTGACCATTTGTCTACACCTGGAGGTTGATTCAATTTCAAGTTCGGGTTAACATGATGCAACGAGACTGGAGGAAGCTCGCTGAAGGTTACCCAACAGCCTTTACTCCCAAGTCAATGGCCCATGGGAATATACTGCCCTTTCTGAACTTTAAACCTTTTCTGGAGACAGAAGTTTTGCAGAAAAATTTCCTGAGTTTATCCATGACAATACATTTATGCCAGCACCACACAGCTCTGTATTATTTGCTCTCAAGGGTAAGCAGAAATGGACTTCCACTGCCCAGAAAGAGTACTAACCCCAACTCCTGCATCAGCCCTCGCTACAGCTTTGCCCCTTTCCACCCCTAAGAACTGCCACACACACCTATATATTCAGTTTAAGCTCTTCTTGTTGACTTTGCACAGAAAGCATCACACACATCCAGCCCTTCCCTGCTCCCCAGGCTCATAGCAGTGAGAAATCTCCCCTCCTTCCCCGGCTTGTACTCACCTCGGGGCAGAAATTCCAAGTGGTACCTAAAAGACCAAAAAGAGACAGACATAAGCATACATTGTTTTCGTAATGATTTGTTCCAGCCTGATGAATAAGAGACAGATGGCAGAGTTATGCCAGAAGTGCCACCAGGAACCCAACGAATGGTCAACACACGTTTTGCGCAAGAAGCTTCAAGAGGAATTGCGAGTCCTACAGATGCCAGCTGGCCCCTGCGACCCCCTCTGCTACCTGAGGAACCTCCTTCACATCTCCTCCTCCTGGAAACTTTCAAAGGCTCCCAACCTCCTTCCAATAGGACAGGTGTCTCTCTCCAAATACAAAGGTTTACATGACCTTTTGCTTTGCAGCCTTAAAGACCTTTAAAAGTCCCTTCCCAGCCAAACTATTCTATTCTAACTTTTCTTAACCTCATCTCAGATGTTCCTTACAGCAGCAGCATCGCAGAGGGCAGTACGCACCCTGCCCACTTTTGGCTGTGAAAAAAAAAAAAAATCCTCCATGATTTCTTCATCTCTCACACTTTGAGCGCATCTTGGGTTGACATGAGTCATTTTAATGAGGGAACAGCACTGGTGAGTTTTGGAAACAGATCAAGGATTGGGGATAAACCACAAAGTGACCCATTCACAGGCGAGATGTGTAACAAAGGGTTGGTCTATAGGCACTAGTGGCAAGAATCCAGTATGTAAAAATCCAATCAATTTGTTTCCTCATTAAAATCTTTCATGAAGAAAATGATTTAACACAAACATTCAAGCTACTGACACAGATTAATTAGAAAACAACAACAGAATTCTGATTAAGGGCATAATATTTATTTGACTTGTTTGCTTTGGACAAAACAAAATTAAAAGTGTGCACAGATAGAAGAAACTTTCCTGGGAGAACAGGCTCAGCGATAAACGACAGCTGTATTGTATTGAAGAGAGCCACACCGCTCTGCCTCGCAGCAAGAAAGGGCTGCGGATTTCTCTGGGCCTTTGGATGCTCTTGGCCATGGTCCTCTATTTTTAGGACGAGCTCTTTCCTATCCATCCAACCTCCTGAAGCCCAGAGAAGCGACACCACCTACCCAAGGTCAGCGGAACCGTCAGAGCAGCTCCAGCCTTTTGTCTCCAAAGAGCATTAACTGTTACTCAACGTTTGCTTTGAGAATTCCAACGTTATTCAGCACTGAGGAACGTCCCCTCCCCGGGCTCAACCTCTGCTCCGCGAGAGGAGGGGTACCCACATGGCCCCGACCCCCCAAGTCCAGCATCCCCGAGAGCTGAAATACTTTTGCCTCCTGAACAGACGACTGTGAGACAAGGACAGCAAAATTACTTCTTGTTTTGTGAACTTTTGTCTCTTGTGCTTGAGAGACTGTCCTAATCTCCCCTGAACATGTTTTAGTGATAACATTTACTGCACTAGGACCAAAATGATTTTCTGTCACTTCTAATTCCAGTTCAATAAAAGTGTAAGAGCTTTGTTTCTAACCTCTGTCATTTTTAATACAGTAAAATGGTTTAAAAAAAAAATGTAAAATTGAGTTCTATTTCCTACTGGACCAGCAAGCCCCTGTTAGCTTCGCTCTGATCAAATTTAAAGGGGGGGAATAAAAAAAAAAGATGTTTTGCCTTTTTTTTTTTTAAGCATAACGAAACAGTCAAAATTTCTAATCTCATCAGATCAGGATGTGTCTTTAATCTCATGCTTTGATCATTTTCACTCTGGAAAGGCTTAAGCAGAGAATGAAAGTTAGTTTAAAATTTAATCGGGAATGGGGAGGGGAAGATGGTCTTGTTCTTATGGAAGATGAAAGAGTAATGATCTAATTCCTTCATCTGCCACTGACTGCATGAAAATCTTGAATAAATTACTTATCTTGAGAGCTTAAAAAGCACCCACGTATGATGCCACAGGATTTTCAGTATGTTCCCTTACAGGATTTCTTTCGTCCTGATGGTTTGTACGTGCCTCAGACAGGGAGAGGGGAAGCATGGCTTTCAGCTTCTGTTTTCCCCACCCCTTCCCGCAGGTAACTTCAGCTTTACCTACTCAGCAAGTTATATTTTCACAATTTTCAGACCAGAATATTTTTTTGTTCCTGCATTACCCAAGAAATGCAATTATTTGGGCAAAAGACCCATTTCGCTGCCACAGCCTTGGTAGCAAATAGGGCAAGATCAAAAATATCTATAGCCCTAAGTCACGTGCATGCGTATAGATGGAGAATAAAGCGTGTTTCTGTGCAGCAGAGGAGGGACGCAGCTAGCAGGAGGTGGTTAGTCATCTCGGGCCATTCTCCAAAGTACAGAGCTTGAGGCCAATTATGATTTTTTGTTCCCAATTAAGACAGTACTAACTGACAAACATGTTATGCCTTTAACACTCCCCGTCTGCGGGTAACGGGCAGTTACACAACATTTTCTTTAGCTTTGCAGGTGGCTTACCCTGAAAGTTTATAGTCAATAATTTCTCACAGCAAATAATTAAAATAAATTGTAATTGCTCCATAGACATCCCCTCTTGAGCCAGACAGTATAAGTTAGAAACTGGAGGCCTAACCCTTATTCAGCAGCAACTTTATTTCGGAGGTTATTTGCCTTGGGATCAGGTTTGACATCTTCCTTAATCATCAACAATTTTTAGATCTCAAACACCAAGAGTAAAAGCTTCTCATTCATTTTCTTAACCAGAAAATTTGGGAATAGGAGATGTATTTGGCTCTGATATATTAAACACTTTACTAAAAAACGCTCCTATCCACCACAGCTATCGGCAGAACCCCCCAAGAAGAGTACCCGTTAAGGCAAAACATAGCAAAGAGTTTTCAGCCAAACAGGAAAGTCCAATCTACATCCCACCTAAAGAAAGTGGAGGGAGACAGGGAAAACTCTTGTCCAATGATTAACAAGCTTCAGCCAAATAAGCTCACAAAGGAATTTATTGAGAATTTTGATGCTATATGTAAAGCGAGGAACTAACCCAAAAATATCTGATTTCTATTACAAAGCCAAAGAACGAGTGTTGCACTGCCAATACTTTAACAAAAGACATGCTATAAGTATTTCCCCCGCATGGTTTGCGACAAACCACCCACCTCTCACCTCATCGGTGCGTATTTCAGGCCAGACAGGAAGAAGTCACAGATTTGTTCTGTTGAAAACACAAACTGTTTCTCATGATCGTATAGCTTTTGAGGTTACGCACTCAACAAGCAAACAGAGGGGCTCAATTTTCTGGGAATGTTTATGTTCTTTGCTCCTGAAAAACATACAGATCCCAGTTTTAATTCATCAGCCTCCTAGTAGAAGTGTCTCCAACTGGACCCAATCAAAATTGCAACTCAACTGTGTGAAGAGACCTCGGCGGGTGACCTTATCATGAGGAGAAGAAGAAAATGCTGTTGTCACGTTGGAAAGGGAAAACTGAGTCACCAAGCAGGCAGGTTTGCCAGAAAGCCACATTCCCAACAGGAACCCAGTGTCCTTACAGTCTCAAGCCAGAACTAATGTTTCGCCGTGCCTGGTGAGTAAGGACCAGATCCTTCTGCTGCCTCCTGCAGAGCCATGACTTGGTCTTCAGAAGTAAGAGATGCTTCCAGGACACATCAGGGCCTTCATCACAGATTTTATAACACTGTTTATAGCACTGGTTTATAACAGAAGCAATATTTGGAAGGAACCCCAAGAGCATCAGTTAGGCCCTTGTGAGGTTTGAAAATAAGTTCTCCAAATCCTTCCTAGCTGTACTGTACGATGGATTCATCTTCAACAAAGCGTTTGCTTCTCATAGCTCTGTAACTCAACAGCAGTCACCCAAGGACAGCGATGCTGCCAGGCCTGACCAAAAGGACTCCATTCCTGGCAGATACAGGGCTACCAGGAAAGGTACTTCAACACTCCTATCACCTCAGCAGTGTTTAAACCAGGGAAATGCAAAATATCCCTTCTTGTTCCAAAAGGGAGGGCAGATTAAGCCCTGAAACACACAAGGATGAAATTCCCCTCCCCAGGACAGTATTATGCCACACTAGGTCTAGATTTGCCTTTTGATACAAGCACAGGACTTGTGTTTTCTTAGAGCACCAAGATAATTTGGTTTTATCCCTACGGTTCCACCCGTCACACAAAACTCAAGCAGCAGACCCAGCCCAGGCCTCCAATCCTCTGTTGCATGGGGGAAGTGGCCTCAAATCCCATCAATGCACAGAAATCCCACCAAATACACGATTTACACACCCACTCCTCCCATCCTCAGCCTGAGTTTGCTGACCAGCACCCACTGCTTGCAGCAAGTCCCCAAGCTGAAGGAGTCAAAACGGACCCATTTGGGGCTAGAAGCAAAAATTGCTGTTTGAAATCTTTCCATCTGAATCGTGCAGGGGGTCTAGCTTGGTGGTTATAGTGGTCTCTCTGCAGCTCTAAAGTCTATAAAAGTCTAAACCCCACTTTCCTCTCAGACTCAATTTCAGCAGGAACCATAAAATAAAGTCAGGTTTCAATAAAATTTCCTGTATTTTCCTGTCCAATTAAGAACACTAATATCACCACAGATGTTATTAAATTAGGTATTTCAAGACAGTCTAATTTGTTTGGTGCACGGTATTTGTTGGTTTTTAATGTTTGCAAAAAAAATTTAAAAATCAATGTTGTACAAGATTTCAAGCAGGAAAAAAAGATGAAAATGGAATTGGGGAGCTCACCATTAGCAAAGTCGGTTACAAACCACTTCAAATGCATTTCTCGGTTAAATGTTACAGAAGCAGCAGCAGCAGCTATGCAAAGACTCTGGTTACACAATTTCAATCATTTACAGTCCTCAGGTTTCAGATTAACAATGCATTCACAAGGAAATGGATGGGGAAACAGGAGTAATTTTATCAGCTGGAATGGAAAATGATGCAAATTACTGAAAGGAGTCTAACCCAGAAGGCACCAAACTGCATTACTGGCAGAGTGAATGGCCACTTTCACCCCAGGTATAAAAGCAGGTAGAATATGATAACAGCTGAATTGAATTTGTGCCCCTGCCACACCATGTATTAACACAACAGAATTCCTTCGTCAGCACTCCCCAAAAGGAGGGGGAGAAAAAAAAAATCCCCTACTGAGATTACAGAATAAATTGAGAACATCCTAACAGAACCTTTACCAGACTTTAAAAAGAAATAATCACCGTGGTCTGTATTGAACTTGACTGCTGAAAACTAAAAGGAATGCCTGTGCTCACACACACCCAGGCGCAGATGTACTGGTGCAGGGTGGTGAGAGGCTGAGCAGGACCACATCTCCCCCGCACAAAGGAAAAAAACAACTTGACGAGCTCATTTTTAGGGTAGAAAAATGCAAATGCAGAAACTGTTACATGTTTCTGAAATGACAGGAACTTGCTTTTATTTTTTGCAGAATAAATCTGTATTTAATAGCCAAAGTGTGAACGAAATCCTGCTCAGCAAGATAGTTTCCTTGCTGAGCAAATAAATTTCAGCTCTCTGAAGAACATGAAGGAGAAGAACAGCACTTTGCCTAATTAAAGACAATGTGGTGGGGCTATAGTCCAGCCCTGGCATTAATGTGCTGAGCTCAATTATCCGCCCATCAGGTCACATTCTTAAATTCCTTTTTATCTTGGTATCACACGTTATTCAGCATAATGAGTTTAATATTGGTAGGAATTACAGGTGGCGCATTTACACTAATGAAGCAAAATCACCCTGAAATTGCATTTTCTTTAATTTCAATCTTAAAACTTTAAAATAAGGTTGAAAATTGAAGTAATAAATGTAGTTAATACCGTTAGAAGTTTATTGAAACAGGCCAAACATGCTGCTTTAGACAAAGTTTTGGATGCGTTTCCATTAGTGAATCTTTTTACAGTCCCACTGTAATAGCATGCCATAGAAAGGCTCGAGTTCAACCCAGTAATTAGGCAGAGTTCCGCTGGTGTTGAAGTATCTACAGTTCAGCTACACCCATAAACCAGTAACACCAGTAGCCTATTGGTTTGTGACAGCACGCATGAACCACGTGCTACAGCTCGCGAGCTTTGTAGCACAACCCCAAGGACGCCCAAACCAGAGGCAGTCACACCGCGCTGTCTTTACCCTCACGCTTCCATTTGGGGTCAAAACATCCCGTTTCAGCTCAAGTAGCACGTGCAGGGTTTCTTGTTGACAGTAACACTGTTGGGGCCAGATGTGGCAAAGCACCCAGCAGGAGTTAGGTGACGGCGTTACCTGAGTTTGATCCCCAAAACCAAGAATTTTTGCAGCTCGGATTAAAACATTTGGTACACTGCAGATGCCGGCGTGTCAGTACAGCGACTGTGGAGGTCTGGGAAAGACCTTAGTTTTGCCAGGTTCTCTTTAGGAGGCCAGGACATCACCTGGAGATGTCCGATACATGAGAAAATCCATTGCGGAGTTGAAAGACCACGTGCAGACTTTTCCTCACTGATAGCACAGTAGCATCATTGGGAATATTGCCGTAAACTTTAAGGAGGGTTAGACGACGAGGCAGTAAAATGAGGTTTTGGGGCTTGTTATGCAGAGGTGAAGGGCCTGGTCTATGGTGGAGCTCCTGCTGCTGGTAGGAATGTCAAAAAAAGGTCCTGTGTATTAGTTATGAGTGGCAGGATTGGACCTCAGGTTCACGTCAGGGTTTTAGTCACAGCGGAGCAAATTAAAGGTAGAATTTCAGTGTCTATTTTGGATTTCCTAGTGGGTGTATGCAAGAAACTCAACATTAATTAAGCCCCTTTCTCTTCATTTCATCTTTGATATACAACAGGTCTGCCTTGCTCTCCTTTTAGCACTATTACATTTCGCCTCAGGGAAAAAAAAAATACTAAGAATTTGTTTCCATCAATGCAAACTTGCTTTCCTACAGGGAGTTTAAATGACTAGCTGGCTCCAAGGAGATGGAGGAACTATTTATCTCCATATTTTTAAATAAATCCCATTCTCCCCATCTCACCCCCTGCCATTGTAACTGCTCTAGAAATGTCAAAATGCTGAGGTGAGGTCATTTAACAGCAAGAAGACGGGGTTTTTTTGTTACTGCTCCTGCCAAAGGACAAGAATGGGCTTGTGTTCCTGAGCGGAGTCATGTATCCGATTCATCCCAGGTGTCGGACATCTGCTGCTAGCTCTGCAGCCGGCTTTGTTAGGGCACAAGAAACAGCAGCAACGCTCCTGAGGAACAACTCGAAACAAACCCTCGGCACCAACGGACCTAAAACAGAAGCAACTGGCAACCTTTGGGGCTTCTGGAAGACAAGCAAAACTCTGCCCCAGCACCACATCCTCTGCCTACCCTCCCCTAAACCAAAACTGCTTTTTAAGTGGTTTTTTATCCATTACAAACACTTTGTTCTTCCGTTTGGAACTAGAGCAGAGTCCCCAGCCTACGGTCAGGACACAGGTAGCTGTATACGCTACTGTGCTGCGAGAGCCTCATCCCTCACCCAGATAATTCCTGGGGACCAAACCTCCAGTTGTGTTCTGTGGCTTGTTTTCTGGAAGCCACGCAAAGTAATCAGAGAAAGCAATTTAAAAAAAAGAGATTAATCAACAAAACCAAAGGTATGATTAGGAAAAAATTGCCAAGCCAGGATTTAGATCTAAGAGATTAGGAAGTAGAATAGGATCTTACTTAGTAAGGAGGGGAAAAAAAAGAGAGAGACCTGTTTCAACACAACAGCGCACTTTAAATAACCAAATGAATTCTGAAAGTAAAATGGTACGGGGACTCATAACTCAGCCGTATGGTGACAGCCTCCCCACAGCCGCCGCCTGCAACGCCTCCGACACGGCTCCTCGAGCAAAAATACCCCAGACTGCCTTGGAAAAAAATTATAACCTGCAAACACCATCCACTCCCTACCTACCGCACTTCTTGCGGCGAGACGGGAATAATATATCCTCACAGGTAGCACATGGAGACATAAAGCCCAACCACTTGTTCACATTATAGTCATCAGCGAACCTCCTGGAGGGGGAACGTTATGAGGCCATGGGGAGAGCAGCGATATAAAGACCTGACGGCCAAGTTACAGGAACAGCTATTGAGACTGGCTCAGGATAATCATACTAGATGAAGCTCTTCCCTTTCAGAGACGCATGTGTCTCTCCCCAGTAGTTGAGCAGTTTACTTATGTCCATTATGAACCCAAATAATGAAACCCTACACGCCGCGTTGCGTTTCAGCCTGCAGAGGTGAAACGCGGGGAGCGGGGCTGCTGGGGGGAGGCAGGCGCTTCCTGAAGACGACGGCGGATGATTTCCTGAACACCCGCCACAAAAGCCACAGGAAACTCCCCAAAGAGACAAACCTGCGTCTCATCCCCAAGAGCAAGACCTGCTTAGATCCTTTCAAATAAAAGGATACAGTCATCGTTACAGTAATCTCCCACCACAAATCATTGCGTTAATGGCTCAGGTCAGAACAAGGACATCTGTATACTCTGTTCTTCTCACTCTTTCCAAATGCCACCGAGCAATAAAACACAAGTAGGAAATCAGCAGCGCCCTGCAGTCTTTGCTCAAGGGTCTCACTTTCCCCTCCAGAAGTACCTGCAATTTATTTCAATAAGCAACAGGACCAAGGCCCAGATCTGAACCTGAGCATCCAGGAGGAATTTGCATATCACCTCTCCTCCGGATGCAAAGGCTGCTTCATGAAGCCTCCTGCTTTTTTGAGATGGCTTTGTTCTAAAAGCTCTATCCCCACATTGTATTCTTGGGCTGAGAAAGAGCTACAAGCCAAGGTTGAGGTCTGTGTCACAACATCAGTGTTTGCCCCAGGACCCTAAAGGCTGCTCCTTCCTGAGCAAGTCACCAAAACCACACACAACCTCTGCGGAGCCAAAGGTCCACGGGATGATGGTCGCAGCGGCATCCTTCCCCGCTGCTCAAGTGCCATTCACAACTCTAACAGCACACGAAGACAGACCATCTCAGGAAGCAAGAGCAATCCCACGTTTCCAAGTTCACCAAGTGCCTCACACATTTATCAAGTTCCATGCTATTTTTAATTCACTAAAACCAGACCGAGAGTTGCATTATAAGAAGATAAAGAATTGTCACTTTTAAAGTTGCATGCTTGCAGGACAGTTGGAAAAAAAAAAAGAAAGCTGGACTTGATGTCTGAATATTTCAGGTTCAGAATTCTGCTTACTTAACTCTTTCCATCCAAGATCAATACCTGCCAAGGAGTGGAAATTTTTCCAAGAAACACCACCAACCCCTTATAAACATGCAATCAAGCCCTTTCTTCTGCAATATTACAGGATGCTGCTACACACACACACACACCATTCTTCCATTAGATATGCTACAGCCCCATTTTCCAAAGGCTTCCATCTTCTGCATTCAGCTTGTTTCAATTATTCAGGACAACCCAGGCTGATAATTACACAGTCCCGTGTTGCTGAGTAAAACTGATGCTTAATTAGCCAGCAGGAAAGATCGATTAAGATACAGCAGGGCATCTTGCAAAGTTCTTCAGTGGGACTGCAGGGAATAGAGTCTGGCTGTGCCCTTCCAAAGGATAAAATTCTTCGCTTCTCAGGGACTCGACAGCAGTTTTATTTAAACTGGATGCTTAGATCAGTCAGCCACCCCGAGTTTTATTGTTAGGTCTTAACTTCAAGTGACACAACTCATATCTTATAACTAGAGCATTAACAGCAAGGTCTGGATCACATTTCCAGCCAAAATTATAACACAGCTGAAGCTGAAAGTTCTATTTAAGCCTCCAGCAACCCATTTTCTGTTTATGTTCCTCGATTTTCCCCTAGTGCAATAGGGCAACCTTTGTTTGCTTCACTCACTTATCCAAATGATGCAGCTCCTGTTCTCATGCGGGACTTGAACAGTCCCAAGGACATGAGATTTTGGAATCCAGTTCAGACCCAGGTCTTAGCTCAAGAAGTCCTCTTCATTGCTTTTTAATGTATCAAAGTCCAGGCAACGCATATTTGAGTGCAGGAGCCACTCCTGAAATAGATACTTGCAGCAACAAGCCAGCAGCATGAATCTTTGCTCACTGCATTGATTTACTCACATGTCTAACTATCAAAGTGTGGGGGGAAAAAAAAAAATCCATCAAAATCCTCTCTAGCACAAGGGAGAAGGAAGAACAGGATCAGACTCTCATGCAAAAAGCTGTACAGACACAGCCCAAGGCTTTTTTTTTTTTTTAACAGACACAAAAATTCCAAACACAAACAATGACAACTTTGCAGACAACCACAACTGGTTAAATAGGAGAGTGTACAAACCAGTGTGCGGTGCACACTCACATTGTAGCAAGCCCCGAATGTCCATTAACTTCCAGAGCATGGTCCAGCTAGTCGAATACAACATGTGGTACCCCACGGCGTGACAGTATTCTGAAGCACTTCCATTAGAAAGACAACACAAACCTGGCTTTGACTTGCTGGAAGCCGAAGAGAATTGCATCCCTCTGGTCCCTTGCTTTAGCGCTCAAGTTTTCATTCTGCAGTCCATCTGCCAGGTAGCCTTCAACATCTGGGAAAGAGAATTACAGGTTAAAACTAACCTGTTCTCGGCTAAGAAACCTGGACCTGGCTGCGCACTGGGAAGCCCTCGAGGCACCGTACCAAGCACTCGGATCCGGAGACACGAGTCAATCTGAAGACTTCATTTGGAGAAGTTAAGGCATTGAACTGAGAAGATGATCTAAATATTGCACGCAATTACAGAGCCTCTCTCTATTTACAGTGGTGTGAGACAAATAAGCAACTGCAAAGAAGCCACCAAGCAGAAAAGAGGAAGAGGCAGGTAAAACATGGATAAGTCGATTGGACTGAAGTGCAATTCCACCTGCCTCTTTGCTGCCCCAAACCCTAAAAAACTGCTGCTGTGACAGGCTTTTGGCATTAAGGAAGGACACAGAAGAAGTGGTTATCCCACTCACAGGAGGATCCAATGCGCTTTTAAAACACCAGTGCAAAATACCCACCAACGCTTCCAGGAAACCCTAACCTGTGGGTTTCACAAGGATGATCTTCGTGCAGGACAAGCACTGAACAACAGGTTGGTTGTGCACCAGCCTACGTGTGCTTGTATCACAACATGGGTTCTCCTGCAAAGTTATCACTCAATCCTACACGCTGTGCTTGCTCAGAGACAGCTAGACAAAAGTAAATACAGGATGCTCTCACCTCAAAAATCACATCTATATGCAGAAGTTTAACCTGAACTGGAAGATAAAAAGATTGCCTTCTATTTGCATAAATATTTGTGGTCTTTACAGAAACCTCATGGAAAACAAAACAGTTCCAGGCACACCTGCTCCGTATAGGAGACTATACGGACTATATCCTTGCACTTCAGCAGCATTACTACTAGTTTCCTCTAGCAGAGGAAAGATTAGCTTCCAAGCTACGTGTTGTACATCCACAGGCCTCTCCAACCTTTAACTCATGCCCCATACTGTGACACTAATGTCAGTTTAATATCCTGCTTGCAAGACTTCCAGCTCCTTATGCTTCAGCTGCCGGTACAACAGCCAGCACTGTTTAGCACACCCCAGGAATCTGAACAGCTCCTTAAAAGCAGCTCCTCCAGCTGCAGGCACATCTCAAGATCAAAATGCCACAAAAGAAGTTAATACCTTTTTCCGTCAAAATCACGAGCCCTCGTTTCTTTTTGTTGCCTGCTCATGAGACACTAGAGAAGGGCTTAGAGCTTGGGGGGAGGAGAAAAAAAAAGGAGCTCTTTAAAGTGAAGGGGATAAGGAAGGAGATGGAGGGTAACAAGGGTGATGCTTGGGCATCCCCCAGGAACAGGGTCTTCTGCGGAGTGACAGATGGACAGGACCCAACTCTGCCCACAGTGGCCTGGGAAAGAGCAGTGAAACCAGATCATAACACTCATCCCCATAACAGTCCAGTTCTCCTTTCTGGATTTATTCAGCTGAAAGCACCAGCTTCCATGGGAGCGCTCGTTAATAAGCACATTTCAGCCAAACGCAGACTCCTCTAGGTCCTCACTACCTCCTTCCTCTGTCTCCCTGCCATTCCTCCTACCAGGAGGGTTCCTGACCCACGAGAAGCGGGTCTGAGCCCGCTGTGCCACATCTCCTGCGGCCACCGCTCCACAGCCGAGACAGAGCTCAAAGCCCGAATGCAGCGCGGAGATACTGAAGTGTCCGAGCACAACCCCTCTGGCGTGGGGATGCACAGTTGACACATCTCAGCAGATGGGCAGTAACACAAATTCACAGCATCGCTCTCAAACCTGCACCTACATCCAGCAGCGGTTTGGGGAGCTCCAGGAGCACAGAGGTGTCAGACCAAGATGCCTATTGATATCAATTTACTGCTAGTAATTTAGCCCTAGGTGGCCTGCCTGGGATAACACAAAGGCTTTGCCAGAGCAGTTGAGTGAAGCTTTTAAATCCCAGGCGAATCCTGTAATCCTTAAACTAAGTTTCATTCTCAGTCCATCTCTCTGCAGTTATAATTGCACAGCTAAGATACAGTACCAGGTTACGACAAGCGTAACAACGCTGAGGCTTACACCACTTACAAATTACATAAAAAGTACCCACGTACATATATCTAAGCGCAAAGGATATATCTTGCTCCAAGGAGCTTACTGCTTAAGAACAGATGAGGCTAAGGGGACAATTTATTATATACAAACCAGCATAAAACCAGCACAGTAGAAATGGGTCAGCACGAGACGCTACCTACGGGCTGGATTTCCACAGGGAAAGAACAAGGAAGAAAAACAAACTGCTCCCAGAACGAGTGCAAATATCAGCTGCATCCCTCTGTCATTTTTAAGCGCAGATTAGCTCCATGAGTACGCGATTAGCTCTAATATGGTATTTACTTACTGGGATGTCAGCACAGATCAGCTGCTGGATAAGTTATAGTAGAACTAGGGTCACTTCTGCAAACCAGGCAGAGCCCCTTTCAGAGCCAGCCACTATGTTTATAGCACCAGGAAATGAAAAAGAAAGCCTAACCATAAACTCTCAAAGTGGATCAGGAAGAGCAATATGTAAGCAGCTCTAGAGTAAATCACCCTAATGTTAGTTTTACTGCTTGTCGGTAACATTATATTCTTGATGTTTATAGATTGCTCTCTGCGATCCACTCTGAAAGTTTACAGGACTCTCCTTTTCATTTCCTGCAGCTAAAAAGGTAAGAGGGAAAAAAAAAATAGTTGACATTTCATCAAGTGTTTCAGGGGAGTTTCTAGAAGCAATTGCAGTTATCCACTTTAATCCTGCAGAAGATGCACAGCATCATAAGAATTATGTCACAACCACTGAAGTCCAGGTAGTAAATAACCTTTTAATGGCAGCACTAAATTCTAGGAGTTAATCAGCACTCAATGAGCAGAGCTGAAAGGTATTAAGATGCCATGTGTATTCTCTCCATGCACATACATTTACTTTTTATTCCTCTTTTCTACTCCTCTGCCATCAGAAGGCCCCCAACAGAAATCCTACACTCCACGTGCAGAGGAACTAGTCCCGCAGAATCACAACATAGCACTGAGCCAACCGCTCTGCTCCAACATTTACTTGATGCTTCACACAATCCCTCCTGCAGTTTATCACCCCAGCTGGCTAGGAAAAATTAGTTTAAAAAAAAGTTTAGGACACCTATCAACACAGAGAGCATAGATACCTTGAACTTCCCTGAGACTGCATTAATATTTCCAGGACACGTCCCAGGACAGCCAGGGGTTTAGAAGGCTAGTTGTCAAAATAATAACTATCGCACACGGCATTTCTCCACTTTTCTGCAAGCTCAAGAAAGGATGGTTTAATCGTGAAACAACATTTTTCAGCTGAGCCTTCCTGCTTTAGTGGGGCTGAGTCAGAGAAAACCTTGAGAACTGAAGCAATCTTCATCCATCCATCCATCCGTCTGTCCGTGCAGTGGGACATTCTCCCCTGTGCAAGGGTCAATGGGGGAACAGAGAACAGCCACCGAGTCTCAACCCCAAATTCCCCGATATTTACCTTCCGGAGCTACTCACGATGTTACATCAATGCTGACTGTGGCTTATCAGCCCTCAAACCAGAGCATTTTCTTGTTTATTTTTAAACCAGCACTGAGGCTGCTTGCCTTGCAATTAGCAGCTACCAGCTTCGTTAGGCTGTGCAGGTGCAGTCACAGCCCCCCCATGCAGCACCTGCTCAATCCTTCCTGTTGCCCAAACTCCAGCAAGAAAATGCCTTTCCAGACCTACTGCCTGAAACCAAGAGGATGGAGCAAGGCAGGCGAAGGGAAGATAATCAGACTTTGCTCCTGCAAACAAAGACAGGAGCCCTGGGTTTGTCAGAGATGCATCACGTTTTTTAGAAGCGCTGTTTCAGCCTTCAGAAGAAATTTGTGCTAAGCAAACATGAAATACCCTTAAGCAAAAGGGTATTTAGTTTTAAAAGAGACCCAACCGAGCCAAAAGTAAAGCTCTGTGTAATTAACTGACACCACAGCGTTAATGAAACTTGGATTGCTTATTTGCAAGATGGAATTTAAAGTAATATAATTGTTGTAACCACATCTACTCACAAACTGGAAATAACAAGCGTTCAGAAGTGTTGCAGGATTGCAATGTACAGACAATAGCCGTATTGTGTTGGCTTTCAACCACCGCAACCTCAGAGATGCCTCACACGATACTAACACAACTGTCACCAGCGAGACTTTGACTACCTGCTTCTGTGCATCACATCAACAGTCCTGCTCTACGGACCACACTAACGCAAGGAAGCGGACATCCGTACGTTTCCTCCTCCATTTATATTTTTTCTATTTTAAATACAAGAACTCTTACGGCAATGCCGTTTGCAAACGCTGCAATAGCTTAAGCTCCTTCATTTCCAGCCTGCGTAGCTAGAAGCCTCCTCAGCCACTGGAAGGCCTCAAGACCGTATAGATTGTTAAGACACAGCAAGTTTGATACAGAGGTATGTGACATGCAATTAATCTCCATTCATAGCCTGCTATACCTGTCAGCAAACAAAGGCTGTGCTTTAGAAGGAGATCTGAAGCCTTCAATTAAAAACAGTCAGCTAACAAGAAAATAATCTAAGTTAAAGGAAGGTGGCAGGTGCAGAAATGAGTTGTTTACAAAAGTGTCAGCACTGAACAATAAAGTGCTGCACATCAAAACCGTGAAAGGGTGAACTTCACTGAAGCCCCCATGATTAAAAACCAGAGGAGAAAATTTACACCTACATCTGGGGGAAGACAGAAAGCATTTGGAAGGGAGCTTTGATGGGCTTGGAGGCTGCACGCTCTCCCTCCGAGTGACAGATCCCAGGACTGGAAGTTATCCCGCATCTTGGAGGGGACGGGGCGAGCGCTCGGTGCTGCCGGCAGCCATCGCAACAGGAAACAAAAGGTCACAAAGCTTTGCGGCAGCCGGGGGCAGCCCTGAACACAACCGCTCCGAGCGGCAAGATGCTAATGACTCCTTCCCCACCGCCCACGTCCGCGCCAGCAGGATGTGTCAGTAACACGTGCACGCGTTCTTCAGCAAGGGGCTAACACCGTTGCTCCAGCCCACAACGCTGCTGAGGTTTTATTTACGGGGAGTTTATTAACGTGGCCACCTCCGCACAGCGCTTCTCGCACCAGACCTTTGTCTACCACGCCGCGGGGCCAGCAATGGTTGCAAAGGGCCCTACGGGACGTGTTTGTGAAGCAGGTTTTGATAGAAGAGTTTAGCATGGTTTCTGCTTGGCTGACCCACCACTTCAATGAGTGGAGGTGTAACAGTTCAAGTCGGTGAAGAAATCCAGGAAAAACAACTTTAGGAGCCTCCCACCTGCCAGAGAGAAGTAAATGCTGCCAGCTCTCAGCACAGCTCGTTCACTCAGATGCTGAGACCTCAGGAGGTCACATCCAAGTTATCAAGCAGAAGCAGGGCTCAAAGCCAGCACTGCTCTCACCTGTACCCCCATTTTCAAAGGGGTTGAAGCTTTTCTGAGGATGCACCCCCACTGAGCTCGCTCACCACATCCCCAGTGCAACACGTAACAGTTACACAACATCTAAAGCCAGGAGACACCACTATTACAGCCACAAAAGCCTGCTGCGGGCTCACTGCAGCACAGAAGCTTCTTTGACCCTTTGTACCCACCCCCTTGTCTCACCAGTGGGGCCACTCAACACCTTAACTGAAAGCACTCAGTGGGGACATCTTTGGACCATGCCAGAAGACACCACTCATCTTGCTTTCGCTCTCTTACACAGAATCTGGGACCACCAGAGAGCTTCCCCATCCCTAACACAGGCATGGACCCACTCCAGCCCCTGAGCAGCAGGAGGACAGTCCCAAAACCACCAGGACAGGCAGCCACATCCCCTGCACTCTCAATGGAGTTAGAGACAGGGAAGGCAAACATAACCTGAGGACCCCAAAACCATCAGCCTTAGAGAAGGAGTAGCTCCCACAGTCATTCCACTCCTCTCTCTGACTCAGCACAGCGAGGTACAAAAAGCTTTTCAGCTTCTTCCCCCACAACTACAGCAGGTTTCCCCCATGAAGCAGAAAGGGAGTAAGGAGGAATTCATGGTTACCTTCCAGGAGCCTCTGAATCTCCTCTGGGATCATGACACCCACCACCTCCTTTCCACAAGAGTCAAACCTGCTGCTACAGCTCCTGCCCCTCAGGGACAGAGACAAAGGAAGCAGGGGGGGTGGGGACACCCCAAAAAAGGTAGGAGGAACTACTGGGCTCTACTCAGATGTCTCCTCCCCAGTACAGCCCCAGCCAGCGCGACCTACCTCCTTGCAGGCAGGCAGCCAGGAAGCCCAGCACCACCGAGCACCTTCATGCCAACAAGCTGCAAAAGTGCCCAACCCCACCAAGAGCACAGCTGAACCGGTTTTAACCTGATTCTGAATCCCGAGGCAGTTAGGAGCTCATCTCCCCCAACTCAGCACACCTGTGGGCAGAGCAGAGCCAGGACCTCTCCGAGCCTGCGTGGCCATTGATTTCACCTCCTGTGCCCAGCACCACAGGACTTGGGATTGGAGCCGTTCCAGGCAAAAGCAGGCTCCTTCCTCTGATGGGCAGGGGAAGAGGATGGTACTCGGCTGTTCTGCCATAAAACGTCCCCTCTTCCTGCATAGGAAGGGGGCTGGATTGCAGTAGCCGTTCATATTTCTGTCTCGCCCAGAGAAATAACAGGGTTGCGCACTTTAACTTGCTTTATGACAGGCGATAAATGCAAACTGCACTCTACAAAACAAAAATGGCATTGCATTAGATTAACCTACAGCCCTACATCTGCTCCTCTCCTATATAAATGAATTAGCGCAAGCTGACTGCGAGGACACCACTATTATTTTTCATTCTTTCATTTCCAAATTTTAGGCTCAATACTGACAACTCTAAAGACAGTCGTCTTTATCTGAAGCTCATCAGTGATTCCAAAGACCAGTTTAAGATTTCCCATAGGCTAAGTGTACAGGATCCAGTCCTTACTTTGCAATATCCTGGTATCAAACAAATATTTATTATTATAGCACATAGAAAAGGTTATTCTGAACATGCTTGCCACTTTCACTTTTCTGGTATTTTATGCCTGGCATGTGATCTTTAATTATATTTTCCCAACATAAAAGAGCATTTGTGATGAGCCAGGGCCACTCTGAACTCTCCAAGGAGGCTCCCTAAAACGGCTTCTCTTGCTGCTTTGCTTCCTCCTGCTCTGGGCAAGCCCTCCTGGCACAGTAATTATCACAAACTGGCAAAGCAAAATCTGTAGGGGATAAGTAAAAAAGAAGTGTGGATTGGGGTCCCAGCCTGCAAAGGCAGAGATACACAAACACTTCCCTGCAGTCCCACTGGCTTCAGTGGGCCAATGCCATGTCGTGAGGCGGAGCAGATTTCCAAATAATTGCAGACTCGGACTCTTACAGCTCTCTGAATGCATCGCCTGGATGGAATAAAGGTTTAGAGGTTGGGCGGCAGGCCTTGGATAAAGGAAATCTGGAGCAGATTCCAGAGTTGCCCTGAGCTTCTTGCTTGGTTCAGTCAAGGCAATATGTGAGATTCAGGTCTATCTCACGTGTGTGATGTAAGAGCTGTCCTGGCAAAGGCTCAGATATGGGAACGATGGAAACATAGATGAGAGGTGCTCCTCCATATGCCATCAGCTGCTAACATGCTTTGTGACCCACTTTCTGAGACACGTGGGTGAAACAAGGGGAAAGACTCTGTTATGCTTTTGGTTATCAGTACAAATCAGATGAAGAACAGGTATAAGATGAAGCACAGTGCTTTGCGGGTTTTTGTTTTGGGCATGTGTGCCTACAAATCTCATGTGTTGCCTCCCCTGGAGACAGTGGAGTGAAAAGGGGAAACCTCCAAAGCAGCTGCAAAGTTCTTGTGTGACCTTTTTGTTGCAATGTCCACTTTTATGAGTGGGGACACCACCTCAATAACTCCCATATAAATGACTCTTGTCAAGAAGGGATGGCTTTAAAGGAGAAGTGAAGATACCGTGACCATGAGCACGTGTAGTGTATGCAGCTGATTTACCAGGAAAGTCATTTTGCACTGGTTTCTGTGTATTGAGTCTCTCCACGTGGTAATGCTGAAGCGGCAGCTGCCATTTGCGGTTTAGTCGCAAAGAAGACACTGTGTTTTCCCTCCTGCTCAGGGAGGCTCAGTTGCTTTCTGGATCTGGGCAAAGAAACACACCACCGCTTGTGATTCATCACTTGGCTGTGCTCTGCAGGCACATGGTCTTTCAGAACAACCTGGAGACAGACTTCACGTCTGACATTACCAATCCACACCTTGCAAGGTTCCTATTCTGAGTAAGTTCGCTCTGTTCCCATCCTTCCCCCTTTACCCTGTGCTCCACTGAGTGGGCTCACCCACAGTGACCACACTGCTGTGGCATCATCTTTATTTTAGGACAACATATACAAGAAATTGCTCTGCAGCGGATGCAGAGGTCTTAAAGCACAGGAAATGCAGCTGCAATTCAGAGGGTCTCACACGGGAGATTGGCTTGCTAGTAAGCATCTACACCGCAGTAGTCATTCCCATTGCATCTCCTAGTCAGGTAGGGTTTCATGAGTCAGGATTTTAGAAATTGAGTCTCCTGTGGGAGCCAAATGGGAATCTCTGTTAGCTGCCAGAGGCTCCTGACACATTTGAGTGGTTTGGATTGTATGCAAGAAATGGTAGTGCATGTAGGTGTATGTGTGCAGGAGATGGATCTGTCTACAGACTCTCACCTAGAGGTGTTTAAGGATAAATATTTAAACGCCTCTGTGTAGAAATCTGAGTTCAGTTCATTACAGACTACAAATAAAAAGCAGCTGCTTGCCGAGACTGACTAACTTTAAAAATGAGTTTATAAAGGAATGAACTAGGTCCCTTGGATGGAAGAAACTGCCTTCAGATATGCCAGAAAGATCAATAAAACCTGATCAATGCAAATCTCAGAGGAAGAAATGTTCACGCAACTGCAAAGAAAAGGGTCATCTCACGTGTTCTCTGCATTTCTGTAACCCACACAATCCTCTGAAAGCGTAGTGGTGTAAAAAGTAAACTAGAAGATACCTAGTCAGTGAGTCTTGCTGAAGAGTTAAACGGATTTATCATATTTAGGGTCTGGAAGAAATCTTTCCTTGTGTCAAACTAGCAGTGACTTGTTTTGCCGGTGGTTTGTGTGGTTTTGCCTTCCTTTGCTGCCTTGGGTGTGATCGCTGCTTAAGAGCATGTGAGGATTTCACCCCACAAATTTCCTGCTGTTGCAGTGTTTACAGCACCAGCAAAGCTCTAGATCTTTTCAGTTCAACTTCTGAGACCTATTGCAGTTGTGATTTTTGGTCTTTTGCTGCAGATCTTAAGGTTATTATAAAGCATTGAAAGTAGCACCTTGTGCAGAGGCTGGCACTCTTGCACCCCGGCTGCTCTTGAAGCACACATCCATCCCATGGTCCCGGCAGCCACAGACAGGACCCAGCGCCTGGAATGTTCCCCTCTGGCCCTACAGGAAGATTTTGTTAAGACCAGGTTGACCGTGCAGCAACTGTTGTTGTTATTAAATCCATTTTATTGAGGAATACTGAGGCATAGAGCCTCAGCTGCCATGGAGACATAGGGGCTATCACTGAAGCCTTAGCACCTAGTCAAGCCTTCCACTCAACCTGATGCAGCTGCAGATAGAGCCAGGCAGACTGATTCCCAGGCAAACGACCTTTTTTTCCCCTGCTTTTTTCCTTGCCACTTTCATTTTTGAATGTGTGAATAGGTTACAAATTTAGTTTAGTGGTCAGCTGGGAAGGAGACGGGGGAGTCTGGCAGTGACTGGCAACTTCCACTGCATCATTGTTATGTAGCATCAAGCTTTATGGGCGCTAGATGTAAAGCTGCCTCCCTACATGATAAAAGCCCCACCTTAATCATTTTAGGTCCCAAGTTCAGCAGACAGGCTCTCTCCTAATGATATTCTGTTAAATGGACAAATTCCTTTGAAGGCTTGTCTTGCTTTGAAATCCAATTTCACAGGAAGCCAGATGCGATTGGGTGTAGCTATGGAAACAAAGCAGGGCAGCCTTAGAGGAGCTGAGCGATGCAAGGTAAAATGGGAGAGTCGGAGTCCTTTACTGCGCTGTCGGAAATATCAAAGGATCTGGAGAGGTTGGCAGGAGACGTGTCCCTGTTATGGGCTGTTCTGTGTGGCTGGGTACCAGCGCCTGTCACTGGAGGTAAGCAGCCAGCTGGCCTGTCACACAGCCTGAAGCGGAGCTGAATGCACAAAACCAGGGGAGAGGAGGGGGGTGGATGTGTGGACTCACCAGTTCCCGTCTGCTGCCCCCCCCCTGCTCCTCCTGCACATCAGGATCTCAGCCTTCCCCTCGCTGCCATTCGGAAAGGTTAACAACAAAAGGGTAACAAGGTTAAACTACAAAGCCCTGGCTGATAACAGCCCTTTCAAGCAGCTGCACTGAAATTAATCTGAAACTTCTAGTAATTAGATAAGATAAGGCTGTGTGCATGCTCGTGCGGGCACACGCTGACCCTGAGACACCCATTCCACAAAGAAGGTGGAGGATCGCAGGCTTCATTAAACTGGATCAGGTTATTTGTTCACCTAGTCTGGTGCTGCAGCACTGAAAGTACATTTCCAGCCCCTTTATTCATCTTGCTCGATATCCCTGGATAGTGCACTGACTTGCCCTTTTGTCCTCTCTTCCCGGCACTGTAGCTCCTGCCAATTCAGACTAGACTCTAATTCTTGCTTTTTTCAGAGCAGATGCTAGTCCATCCATTTCTGTATCACAGCTCCTGCCATTCCAGGGCAAATTGTTGGGCCACTGGGTGTCATTTGCTGCCTCTGACAGTGACCAACAACTCAGAAAAAAGGCAACTTTCCAATCTGGTAATGCACCTGACTGCTTGAATAATGTCTCCTGGTTTACTAATCAGCTCTGCCATGCTAATGCTCTGCTGTAATCCCAGAGTTTACATGCTTATGTCATTCTCATTGTCCAACAGCTCGTGTATCTTTTCGTGTGACTAAGTCATTCAGTTAAAGGCTGGTTACAACCCTCATAAAGCCTCTTTCATTTTTTAAAGCTAAGTGGTCTTCGGTTGTCTTCATAATTCGGTTCTGCACCTCTCCTTCACAAGGGCTTGCAGGTTACTGTTCATCAGTTTCTGAAGCCAAAGAGAAACAAAAATGTGTCAGCAGCTCTGAGTTATGATAAACAGATCTAGTCCCAAAGCAAAACTAAATGACTGGACCTTGCTCCTGGCTTAGACTGCCAGACTCTGGATTCATTTACCTTCCAGACATGCTGCATTTTCTTTGCTGTGAAGGCTTCTCGGAAGCACGCAGGTGTGTTGAGATGTATTTACTAGAAGATCTGTGAATGTAGAGCAACTGTTTTTCATCACACCAGCACATTAGTTACAGTAGGACCCCACTAAAATGTTCCGCTTGCAGACATAAACCCCTGAAGGAGTTTATAGTCCGACCGGACGAGATGAAGTATAGAAGAAAAACACAAGAACGTCTCAAGAGAAGACCCTGGGAAAATAAACAAGAGCGTTGGTGTCTGGGGTGGTGTTCAGGTTATCCAGGTCCATGCTGCCATTGTCAGATTTGTGCACAGCACCCCAGAAATGGAAAGGCAGAGTCAGGGCACTTGTGAGCTGAGAGGGAGCAAGGAAGCTCGGAGTCTTTAACCCGGGAGTGGAGAGGCACAGGTTTCCTCCCCTGCTTCATTCTTCCTGTGCAACACTTGACTGTGTGTCAAACTCAAGTTCAAGTCCAGGCCTCAGTCCGGAGTCCAGATTCATCTTTGCTCACCACATGGCCCCTCACTGTAATCCAATGGCCATGGGCCAGTGAAGACTGGGCACACGTTTCCTTTTCATATGGCACAGACATCCCCTCACCTTCAGGGTGAACGGACTCCACTGGTCCATCCACTCCTACCATCTCCCTTGTGGAGGTGGCCTGTGGCAAGGAGGTCCTTCTCTGGGAGTACCCACGGTGGTCAGTGGGATGGATGTGGTCTGCAGGAGGTGTCAACATGCAGAAGGCATCTCCCAACAGCATGTTCTCAGAAAACTTGCCAGCCCGAAGCTAGATGTGGGGAATGGATATCACCACTGGAATCCTAAGCAGGACACAGCTCTGAGACAGCATTTCTACAGCCTCGGGCAAAAGCCAGCCAGCACGAAGAAGGGAAGAGCACGCTGTAAAGGGAAGGATTAGAAAGATAGGAAGCCAGAAACGAGCAATGAGCTGAGCTCCTGTGGAGGCTGCTGTTCCTCAGGCTGACGGATGGGCTTCAGTTTAATGCAAAGGTGATATTGATTCCTTGCTGTTTGGTTACAATGTGTGATGGAGCTGCCCTCTGCCCTGTAGATGTGTTGTAGCACCTCTTCTCTTTCTCCCAATCCTCATCAAACTACTTTAATGACTCTTTTATTGACAACACTGAGTTTTAATGAGGAGGACTGCCACACACTTCATTAAGGCTGCAGAGGGGACACTTCCTATAAACGGCTAGGACCAAGGGCTGCCATCAAGGCTAAGGGAGAAGGATGGAGTTGAGGGAGGATCCAGAGAGCTCAAGAGGAGGGAGAGCTCCCTGTCTGCTCCTGAGAGAGAACAAAGATTTAGGACAAAATTCCACATGATCTGAGAAGCAGTGGACAGAGGCAGGAGAGCTCAGTCCTGGAGAAGGGTCGTGGTGGACACAGAGGACATGACATGAGAGCTCCTTGAATATTTCAGTTCAGGATGAATATGAGAGGTGAAAATTATGAGAGATGTTGGGTGGCTAATGGCTAAATTTAACCTTGATTTTATTACTCAGTATAATAGTAACACAGTATGCGTACGCTGCTGTGGAAGGTGGCGATGGCAGCATGTGGCAGACACGCAGGAACGGGAATGCAGACAGGAGCGGAGTGCTGCCTTTGGTACAGTCTGCCGGAGTCGCGCTCACAGTTGGCTCACCTGCACCGAGATCCAGGCTGCCTCAGCTCAGCTTAAAGCCAGTTCAGAGGCGTCTGTGTAAATATCAATCATATCATTACACTTGAAGGACCTGAGATTTCATGGGCGGTTCAGTGACATTTCGGATGAAAACTGGACCAGCCATTCTGTGAGGTTTTCTTCATTCTGGAAAAGAATCTAAAAGCAGCACAAAAGACAGATTTGGTCTCGAGGGTCTGGATTCAGAAGAGACTCAGATATGACGTTCTAATGTAGCCCTGCTTCTGCATTAACATCCATAAATCTCCATCCATCACACAGTTCTATTTCAATTATTGAGCCAATTTCCAGACACTTTTATGATGTATTGTTTGATTTTATTAACTGGAGTGAAGGTTTAAACTCACTGAATTCCCATAGTAATCTTGCCCTGTAACCCTACCCACCTTATCAAATCTTGCTTAATGAAATGCAGGCATCTGTCTTAATGGCTTTCCAACTATGCTATGTAGACTGACCCAGATGTTAGTTCATAAACAGGAATATTTGGAGGTGTTAAACAGGGTAGCTGGAGACAGAGGTAGGTCCCTGAAGTGATCTTTTCTCTTATGAAGGAATCAGTGATATGGGAGAAATTACTATAAATCTTCATGAAGAAAAATGAGAGCCAGAGGCCTGGGGAATGAAAGTGCAGCACTGCAAGCAGCACAGCAATAGCTTTGGTCAAAAACAATTTCCTGAAGAAACTGGTTATTTTGGTAGAAATTTTAAAATCAAACTGGTTTGACTTAAGACCAAAATATTAATCTGAAGTATTTTGCCTGGAGACTATGGGTGTTCTGCTGCGTGGAAGTAGGAATTCGGGTGTTTGAGGCTTCTGTGAACAGGATCCTGTCAGGCTGCCTTCCCTGTGGTGCTCGACCTGTCCTGGCAAAGAGAATATGTCCTCAGGGGCCACGGCACGTCCCGGAGAAACAGCCCAGGGCTGGAAAGTGGAGTGCAGGGGCTGTGTAAATGATTACATGGAGTACTGGGATTATGTCCGATGTAATATGCTATGTATAATATTTGCAAGTTGAAACACGTTGCATTCCAGGTAATTGAAGGTATTACATTGTTGAAGAAGAAAAAAAATATGTAGAAAGCAGACATTTTTCTTGGGGGGCAAAAAACCCACCCTCATTCAATTTTGCATTTCAAAAATAGCAAGAAGAAACCCAGGCAGCCTGGGAAGCAGCCCTGCAATGTGACGGACACAACACCAGGGGCTGGCTGCAAGTGTTCACTGCCTCGCTGTTCCTTCAAAGCCGTGATGGCGAATAAGCCATGATTTTTGTCCCTCAAGGGTTTTTTACTGCCACACTGCATCATCTCAGCTCTTCAGCTTCTCCTTCCCCACAGCTGCTCTTGTTCCATACTCAGGAGAAAGAAAGAAAGAAAAACTGACAAGGCTGCATGACACTCTGGTATTTAGTGTGACAGTTAAACTTAATGATATGGGAGGCATGTTAGGCTGTATTACAAGCCCATTATCTGCGAGCTTGGATATTGGATGCATTACATTATTAATTAAACACAAAAATGACTACCGTTAGTCGGCGATCTTATCTGCTAAAAGAACTGGAAAGCAGAAGTGTTCCCTAAATTCAAGAGCTTATTGTTTCATTCCTGTCACTTTGTGAAACAGTTACCCTTCCGTTTCATGCTTGTCAAGCAATCAATGAATGTTTGTAAACTGCTTTGAGATCTTCCAATGAATGATGCTACAGTTTATAAATGCAAAGTGTTACTACAGTTCATTCATTATGAAACTAAAGGATAAAACTTGCAGATGCAAAAGAATTCGGCTTGAAAAATACCCCAAACATTTGTGCAGCTGTTATTATGTTGCCCCCTTCTGCCAGATGCTTTAAACACTTTTATGTAAGGGACAAATTCAAACCTCGCAGAGCTGCTCTTGAGGTGAAACCCTGGAGACACGTTTGAACTAACGGCACCGACGCCTAGCTCTTACACTCTTCGTGCACAGATTTCAGACCATTTCTGAGTTTCAACCCAGCGCCCTTCCCACTAGCTCAATTCATTTTAAAGTTTACAACCGGAGTTGTAAACTCTTCTAGCAACTCCTGCTGCAATGGGCATCCTCCAAGGGTGCAGCTCTGCAAAGTCCTGGGCACTCCGACCTTCTTGCAGTGAACCACTTCAGTACGTGGTTAACTCCAAGCTTATGAATTGTCTAACTGAAAATAGCAGAAATGGTACTTTAAAAAGAAAATAGCACCATTTCCTTAATTAGTGCTTCCAGACAACAAAAGTTTCTAGGAGCTGTGTCACACCGGGCTCTGTCCACCTGCATCTGTCCTCCGGAGCTGCTCTTCTTGCCCTGGCTGTACAGCCTGTCCACGCTTGGCTGCAAAGGAAAGAGCAGCACAGCCTCTCCGGACGCCAGGCAGGCACAGGACAAGCACTCTGCGGGGGAGTGTGGAACCAGGCTTCTCCGACAATGGCCCACATCTAGAACTGGATCACCAGCAAACTGTGCTCAGAGCTTGCTCCCGTCTCAAATGTGGATGGTCTCCTGAGCACATTTCTGACATTCTGACCATTCCCTACTCTGACAAACACCCATGCCAAGCTGTGGTTCCAGCTATGAAGAAGCACCTGGCAGTCCTGCAGATCTGACATGCTTCCTGCTGAATGTTCATAGGTGAAATTACACAGCAGATCTCAGTAAATTTAACCACGTTCCCCATGGCAGAGTAGAGCGACCAGAGAAGCATCAGCCTCTACTGCAGTAGGACAACCTAGATAAACATTACAACTCACTTTCTGGATCCCACCTACTCCAGTGATTTTGGTCAAAGTCTGTAGAAGAGCTTGGAGTCAAACCTGGGTCACCTAAATACAGCTTCAATGCATCGCTCTTACAGCAGGGCTAACTCTTTCATCCCCTTATCACTTCCAAAGGGATCCAGGCAGGCAGTAACAGTGCCTCTCTGCTGCCTGTTTCAGCTAGAAAAGGGATGGATGGTAACTTCTGTGAAGTTTGGCCTTTCTTTTGACTCACTGATTAGGATAAACAGTGATGTGTGCCTTTTGGAGTGGTTATTCACACTACGGATCTTTAGCCAGCTAAGTGCCCAATTATCCCACTAAGTCTGAAAATCTCTTTTCCTTCTCTACTTCTCTTATCTCCTCTGATGTAATTATCTGCTACTTTGTATTGCACTGCTCTAAACTTCTGCAACCCCCTACTTTTAACCTCCACTCTCTGTTTCTCCGCTTCTACCCCAGAGCAAATGGAGATTATTCAAGGTGAAAGAGAGGGCAGAGGAGAAGTCCCCGTCCTGGGTAGGGATGTCTGTGGTGCTGCTGTGCTGCCTCATTCTCTCTCACTCTGCATTTGCATAGCTTTGGGGGATGCACATATTAAAGGTATGGAGATGTAATCCACCAGGATTACAAGGGTTTACAGTTTCAAATCAAAGCATTACAAAGGTCAGATATCCAACCCAGAGCAAGCTGATCTGGGATTCCAGCTGATGCCTTTTCTTTCTCACCTCCTCCTGAACCAACTGTTCTCTTAGTCATGGCTCTGCATCCTCTGTCTACAGCACTCACAGTAATCACTCTTGTGGTGCCTAAACAATGGATCTCTTACACTGAGCTGGGCTCCAGGGGCTCCTGAGCTGGTATGCAAAGTCTTATTCTTTGTACCATGATAGCTTTGTTGAATCCTTTCATAGTGCAGATTTCTGCTGGGATAGGCAAGCTGGGCTGAGAGATGCCCCAGAGAGCTTACAGTCGGATGCATAAGGCAGGAGACAAGAGAGGGAAACAAAGAGGTAGGACCTTAAGGGGTGCAGGGATGAAAGTCTAGTGGAAAATTCAGCTAGATGCACTGATCCCCAGCCTGTCCAGCTCCCTGGAAGCATCCCTAACTCTTCACACAACCCTTTACGTATCACTCTTCCTTGCTTCTGGCTCTTGAGGCCACCCCCCTCATTCCGACTTTCCTTGCCACAGTTCACATTTTGTCACACTCTTCTGGTTAGGTAAATCCATGACACTCCCTTGTGCTGGTTCAATCCTGGTCAACATGGTGCTTCTCCTTGTACCATATACATTAAAATGTGCATCTCCGGCTCTCCCTGCTGTCAGTGGAGGGATCCTGGATAACTGCCTGCACACTGAACTTGCAGAAACTGATGTTCAGGGAGAGGAAGGTCAGTTTAACTGACCCGCCTGAGATCACACAGAGAATCGTGGAAGAATCTGGAACTGAACCAAGCTCATCTCACATCCCAAAGAATCCTTTAGCTACAAACTTCCCATTCTGCGGGGCACTGCTCTGGTTCCCAGCCACCTGCCCTTATCACCACAAGTGCCTTTCTCCTGTAGTTTATCTCCTTTCATCCTGCCTCCATCAGCTAGTCCCCAGCTCCCAGCTCTCCTCTGTCTTCCACCAAACGATCAGAGAATCACGTCTGCGAGAGGAGCAGAGAGAGAGCAGCGCCTGGGTCCTGTGTCAGTTTTATTTACCTTCATTGCACTGCCTTCCATTGCTTAACAGAATAGTTTTATACCAGAGAAAATTGGAAGCTAAGTAGTTGCCTGTCAGGTAGTGTCTGTCGCCTGTGTGAGAAGCTGACATCGTAGTCAGCTACACTGTCAGCCATCTCCGTGCTGAGCATCAGTCCTGGCCCCAGAGTCCTCCTGCTCGTGCTCTTTCTCCATGCTGGTATTTGTAGCAGTGCCACTGGGGACTCCCCTTGTACAGCCACATGCTGCAGTTTTCACTTACATCCATGTGCGCTGCACAAGATGAAACTGTTGAGACACAGAGCCCAGCGCTGGAGGAAGTCTAGTTTCTCAAACAGTCAGGGACCAAGGACCCCACCCATCTCCAGAGCAACATCCCTGATTTTATAGAATGTCGGGGAGTTATACCAGGGTACATTCAGTTCCAAAGATATAGAAGAAAGAGACGTAGAAGAAAATTAGAAGATCATTTCACATCAAGGCAGGCTAGGAGTAAGAACATATTTGGCACATGAGACACATGGACCGGATGCAAAGCATGTTTTGGAAGGAGGGAATGGAAGGGGAAAGCTATTTCGAAGGATCCAGAAAAGTGCTGTGTTTCATAATGAGTTTGATACACAAATTCCTTTCCCTATGCAGGAGAAATGCTTGCTAAAGATGAGTGAATTCTCTTTCCTCCTCCCCCTTTTACTCTTTTCTTCTTCTTTCCTCCTCTTCTTTCTCTACCACTTTCTCAGCATCTCCTGGAATTGCCAGTCGAGATCACAAGATGTCAAAGGGAGTGAAATGAATTTTGCCACTCGGCTGCTCGTAAACTTGGTGCCCTGGCTTTCGATATTACAGCACCATAGCCTCTACCTTTAAATATCAGCCACCCACAGAAACAACCTGGCTGTACATCGGCAGCAGGAGAGGTTTCCATGGTGACAGGATGCAGGTCACAACCTCTGTAAATGTAATCAGAGCACTGGGACCGCTGTGTGGAGACAGGTTTAATTTCTCCGTTAGTGGGAGCTCTGTGGTCCAACATGTACATAAGCTCCTCACATTGACAGACAACCTGTTATCTTCAGGATGGTGCTGCCTATTGCCAGTCCTCTCGCGCACCTGCCATCTCACCTTAATTTTTAAGCACTGACAGAGCAATTCCACCTGGGATCCAGCATGGTCCAACCTTCACTGCTCCAGGCTTTGCAAAAGCCTGTTCATATCATTTCAGCTGCCCACTGCCTTTTCTCGTTTCTTCTCCCTATCCCACGCTTGCTGCCTGTGCAGGTGGAAGGTTGGAGGCATAGCTTGGTCCCCTCCGCTCCACATCTATCAGGTCTCTCATTCCTTCTCCGTCTGGATACGTAGGTATTGCATTGTAACGTGCCTGTCTCCACAGTGCCTACACGCCAAGCACGATACAGCAGAACAGTGTACCGCGATGCTGTCTGAGAGTCAGACACCTCTTCAGTAGGGCAGGAGCGTTTCTTATGAAACGCGCTGCAGAGGAGCTTTGTGGGAACGTACTTTTTACTGAGTATACCAAAGATTTACAAGAAGGGCACATGCTAAGTGTTCACAGGGTCTGGGCTGAGGTTATATTCTATGAGACACAGAATTTCTGGCTATTTGTGACATACACAGAAGCTGGGTATTTACTGACTGTGCCATATGTTGAATATTTCCAATAGTTCTCAGCTTTATGCTTTTCCTTATCCTTTTTCTGCTATATATATGTCTTGCATTGCAAGCCTCAGTTTGTCTGCTTCTAAGATGCATAAGAACTGAATAGTTCCCATCTTCAAAGATAAAAGCAGCTGCATGTGCCAAAGTGTTTTAGTGATGCACAGTGTTTAATAAGCTTTAATTACTGGCTTCTCCTCTCTTATTAAGTTAAACCAAGAATATTTTAAGCCCAGCTTGTAATAGTACTGGAGATCTCAATTTTCTGAGTCAAGAGTTTGCACAGATGACTTTGGAAGTCAAATAGTAATTACTGCTTTCTCTCCTGTGTATTTGCACATTGGCAGTGAAGAGGAGTTAAAAGCTTCTCTCTAGTAGGAGCGCCAGGCATGCAGGGTCGGTCCCTGAATGCTATCAGATCCACAGAGCAGCACAACAGTAGCAAGTTTGACAGATACTGGAAAAGAAGAGTTAAAGGACTTGTTTATTCAGAGTTCATCCAAAACTGCCATTCCGCTGTAGCTTTATAGCCTTTAGCTTCAGATTAACTTTCACATGCAGTCAAACCCCTATTTGCCTGGGCAGCTAATGTGGCAGGCGTAGATTCCTTGAAACTATGCCTTTGAATCTTTGGCTCAGAGAATGCTTTAAAAGCATTTGAGATTTTCAGCGTGTGAGCAAGTTTCCTAACCGCTGGTTCACGCGTCCCTTAGACTGGCAGCAGGTACCAGTCGATTCTTCATTCCTTTACTTTCACTACGCCGCACTGTGCCAGTCTTTTCAAAGTACCATCGCTGTGCTCAGGAGGGAATTTGCTGAGTACATTCACGCAAGTGCTCTTTGAGAGGAACTAATCGATTGCTAAAGACAAAGCTCAGGAGCAGAAATCTCTCTGCCTGTCATCTCTATTATCTTTTTTGCTTCATCTGCCTCCACACTGTGCATGGACAGAGAATGGAAACTCTGCCAGGATGCTGTGCATCTCAGAGAACCCTGTCACCTGAAATATTATCCTGTCTAGTTGTGTGCAGCAGAGTTAGCATTTCAGAGTAGCGGGCCTGAGTTGCCCGTCCGTCATGTGGATTGCTCTGTGCACAGCTAGGTGGTGATGATACGAGGCATACACGCTTGGGACAAATGTTAACCCAGAAGAGTGAGGTGAAACCCATGGGAGGAATAGGGCTGTTCTGGGCTATTGGTATCCGGCTTGCAAAAGCCTTTTGAAAGTAAGGAGGGAGAAATAGAAGTGGATGGGGTTGGGCTAGGAGAGGTTTTTTCCACCTTTGATCCTCGGATTGTCCTGTTCAGCTGAGTGGAATACAAAGCAAGGGTGTCTTGGAGCTCACACTTCACCTCAGCAGTGCAATCGACGGGAGAAGCAGTGAGCGAGACCGACAGACTGTCACTGGCAAAATGAACTGTCACCTCCCATTTTTCAGAGGCGCGGTGGGATGAATTGCGGCTTTGAACCATGTGGCCCGTTGCTGATTGAGTTCCGCTGTCTTAGAACCCCACTGAACAAGGCAAGTTCATTTCAGGCTGACGTACCACTGCTTATCAATTTTGGAGCCAGTAAAATTAACTGCTTCAGAGCTGATTTCCCCTTTACTTCCCCTCGTACTGCCACCTTCCTAGTTTTGTACTTGGAAAGGTCAGTGAATAAATCTCACAAAGCATCAAATAAGATCCATGTGGCCTAGAGAAGGTTTAACAGAGGTGTTGTTCTTAAACTGTGCTGGCTCCACAAGACAGCTGTTCCGGTCGCTGGTCTCTAGCAGACATTTGTCCACATCATAAAAAGCAAAGCAGAACTTGGTGCACAGTTCAGCACAACTCAGCGTGCTTGGCAGCCTCTGAGGAGTCAGGGGAACTCAAGTCCTGCAATGACAGCTGTGCTGGAAATCAGGATTGAGATGGATTGGAATGGCTGTGGGAGAAGGCTGGTAATGGAAAGGCAGCGGATGTCTGGGGTCAGAAACAGATCCCTTGTGGAGCTGCATGAGTGCTAAAACACCAAAGAATCTGCAAGCCAAGGCTGCCTTCCCAGAGCTATGCAGAGAAAGGGGAGGTGTCCCACCCCACCTGTTTGATCCAAACAGTATTCTCTTGCCAGCCGGTGATGTTCAGTCCAGTCCTGCCGATACTGGTTAGCTGTCTCTGGCATTGCCTTTTCTGTCTCTTCATTCCCTCAAAAAAATCAGTCTTGGCTGCTTGGCCTTTCTTCTCACCCAGAATTTACATAAACCTGCCCTTCCTTTGCTTTCACATCATCCTTATTTTCTGAAATCCCTTCTCTCCTTTCAGATCTTTCTCCTTTCTCCCTGTATATGCATCTGCTTCCAAGCCAACATTTTTGCCATGCAGAGCCCGTGGGCCAATATTGCCTCTGTCTTCAGCCTCCCGCTTGAAGTCTGTTTTTCCTATTTGACCTCAAAGTTTGGTCCTCATCAATTGTGTGTCTATGCATTTTTGCTGATATCTAGTTGTCTCATGTCTTAGATTAACTCAGGGCAAAGCCCTAAGGTCCATAGTAGCATAGAGCTGAAATTTGGTTTAGGATGAAGGAAGCCTTGAGGAATCAGACCTTTCAGGGCAAAATTTTGGGGACAAGAATTACTCTCTTCCTTTGTGTTTTCATGAAAGGTGGACGCACACAGCATTCAATAGTGCAGGTCTTTTGCTCATGTAAAACAGGATCACTCCACACTAAGCAGCCCGGCTGGTGGTCAGGTACAATACACTTTGATTAAATGAATGGCTGTTGTAATTCTATTGGTATCTGGAGAAAAATCTGTTTTGTCAAGCATCATCCACTGCCGTGTTCCTACCTGCACAAAAAACTTTAAAACAGTGTTTCATCAGAGACTTCCTAAGCTGTTCTCAGCCTGATTCCAACCCTGGAAACACTCACTATTTTTCCTCTGAATACTTTGTATTCTGTGTCCCAGACGTTTTGGTAAGTGTGCAGAGCTACGACGAGAGATGGATGGGCCACTGACAAAAGGGGCAGGAGAATTAGTTCCAATGGAAATAATTTTAAAAAAGCTTTATTCAAGATGTCCACGAGTGGGAAGCTCTGGGCCTGTGTCTCACCTTCCTACCGACTGAACAATTGGATGAAATATTAGCACTTTCCACATGTTAACACTACAGGATATCATCCATCTTCCTCACCAGTGGGAAGTGTTAGCTAGCACAGGCCTTTATGAAGCTGATTTCTATATTCCCATATGCCAATCACAGCTTAGAAACTGTCTGAGTTTGCACTTTAGGAAAAGGGACTGTGAATCTGGAGAGGCAGCCCTCAGGCTAATGGCTACCTCCCGGGCTTTCTCTAAAATGCACAGCTGTGCGTTACCTCAACTGGCTTGAGAAACAGCAGCACAATATTCCCTCAATCTTCAGTGAACAAGCTGTAGCAGCAGAGCGGCTGAGAAAAACTTGCCATGGCGAGTCTGAGCGTTGCAGAAGACTTGCAGCTACGGCAGCTGAGCACGTGTAGCTGATCATTTGGGCCGGGGAGTTGAAGTTTGCTGATTAGGAAGGTAGTCGTGATGGTCCCTCGGGGGAATGCTGGCTGCAGAAGCTGGTCCGCTTTACTCTGTGTGAGTAGGCTTGGAGAGAACTGATGATGGTGACCACCTGACAGTGATATCTAGTTGTGCAAGCCTCATGTTATCAGACAGGGAAAACTTCTGCCAGAAATCCTCCCTTCCAACAGGAGTCAGAGATTTGTTTATACCAGCCAAGAGAGAAAAATCTTTCCACCAGTACTCAGAATTTGAGACTTGGTAAAAACCTATTACACAGCACTCTGACTTCAACAAAAGGTTTTCCCTTGTTGCAGGATCTGACAATACATATAAACCTGTCCATTACACAGGGCTAACTGGAAGGGTTGATATAAAAGATGCTCCAGCGCTCACTGGAAACCAGGCAACCCAGCAGTGTCAGCCTTCACAGTTTTCTGTGAACTGTGGGAACATCACCCCGCGATTCCTGGGTCCCACTGCAAGTCATCTTACTCAGGAGCAACACTTCAAGTGCTGAAAACCTGTGTGTAGCTCTAGAGCTACCGGCTGGCCATCCTTGTCCTCATACAACCTTCGTTAGAGATAAGAGCTTGCTCCTCTGGGTTTTCAGTACTTTTTCTGATTCCTGCATTGAAAGCAGTCTGAACACACACATGTGCACACACACACAGAGACACAGAGCAAAATGGAATTGATAATTTCAGAAGGGCAGAAGCCTATGGGCATCCTCCATTCGGAGGAATAGCCACATCCCTATTTCTTGTATTGAAGCAGTAAAAAACCTGCAGTCGGTAAACTGAGTCAGAGCCCAAACCAGCCTTTGGAGCAGCAGCTCTACCACGTTGCCGCTGGCTGAATATTTAAAGCATGCAGACTCCTTCCATCCATCTTTCCTCAAGTACCCAAGTCCTCAGGTTTCTGCTGAAGCTCCCCGCTCATGAGGGACAGTTTGACTAATACAGCAATGGATAAAAGGTTTTACCATGGTTTAAGTATTTATCCCTAATGCTACCAGAGCGTGCTTTTTCAAAGGCCAGCCCTGGGAGGCAAGATGCTTTAATATGAATCTTCTCTCCTCTATCCAAAAAGAGCCTGCAGGATCAATGCTTGTAACGCTCCTTCACAGAAATTAATGCCACTCTGTAAGATCGCGTCTACACATGAGTTATCCCAGTGAGGATTCTGCTTTACATTTGCACCTTACTTTACTGCAGAATAAGTTTCCATATAGACAAAAGCTCCCTTCCCAACATCATCATGACATTAGGGGAACAATTACCTAAACTTTAAAAGCTCATGGGTATTTTCTATGTTCCAGTGCCCACAGGAGTCTACAGAAGGATTATTCTGACTTTAATGGTCATTGGTCCAAGCTGTGGGAAAGTAAAATTGATAAACAAGGATAAAAGAAAGTAGAAAAGTCATTTCTCATATTAAAATTAGAGCTCAATCCATGTTGTGAACTTTAGACTGCAAATAGTACCAGGTCTAAGTGTTCCCACAGGTAGGGCTGTGTGCCTGTGTCTGTGTGTGATACAGCAAGGCAAAGGAGAGCTGAACGGAGAGTAAAACAAGGCAATTTTGGCATTTCAGCTTCCTGCAAATTTGCAATTTCACTAGAACAGATAAACACGCAGCAAAGAGAACAGGGAGACTGTCATCCTTCACTGAAGCGCGAAGAAAATCTGTGTCTGAGGCTTCCTCAAAGCTTAGTGTGTAACAGAATGAACTTGACTGTTGTTTTAATTAAGCTCCCATCAAGGCCTGATCCATATAGAGATTATAACACATGTGACTAAGAGCACTGCCCTTTTACTGACAGAAATTACCCTGAAACAAAGATCACTGTGAACACAGTAGTGGAATAAAATCCTAACCTGGCTCTGAACTTCCCCAAAATGTGAGTGTTAGTTCATTTATAATTTAGTAAATAAAATGGCCCAAATTCAGTATCAGTGTTTGGGAGAAATATTATTAAACCCTGAATCAGGTCAAATTTAGCCATGTGAGCTGTGACAACAGTCACATGGTGTGCAGTGGGTGTGATGTCATCAATCTGTGTGGCAGATGTCACAGGCGGGCGCATCATTAGTCTCCACAGGGCTGTGTGATGCATGGTGACACCATGGCTGAGAGGGGCGTGATTGATATTTGGTGCATGGAGCCATATGAAAAATCCAGTGTGCAAATAACAGTTTTATAAATGCCTTTCTCATTCTATATGCAGACAGGCCCCTGGAAGGAATCTAGGAGATTGAATTAAGCTTTTAACCCTCTAGGCTCTCCTGTCGTTTATTGTTAGGGAATTAATAGGAACGCAGGAATGCAGATGGCCTGCCTGTCAATTCCAAGAGGTGATTTTTCTGATCTTCACGGACGTTTCCAGCATCTTTCATTAAACACTCATGTACCAATTTGTCATTTTAACTGGGCAGGAAAGAAACTCCCGTTGAACTCCTTAGCTCAGGTGCTGTAAGTTAAATTCAGAAGCAGAAAGCCTTGCTCTGTTACATCTGCCAGACAAGCTTAGGGCTGATGAACTGCCTTCGATATCTGTTTAGTTGGGTAGAGGGATTCCAGAAGGATGCTCTAGACTTCTCCTCTCTGTGATCAAAATAAAAAGAGATTATTCTGCAGGATCCACTGAGATCCCAGAGCAAGTGAAAACTTAGAAACAGCATTTTCAAAGAGAGAGAGAAAAAAAATATAGGGACACAGGGTTTAATTCAGATCTTGCTTACTTTAGTATTCACATAAGTGGAGATCTTCAATGTGTGTTCGTCATTATCTGAGTAGAATTGGGACCCCATCTTTCCCAAGGCAGAACCAGTCTGTAAATTGCCCTTTAACAGACCAAATCTGGAGCTTTGTAGAATGGATTTGCAAATATCTGTAGCAGCCAGGTGCACAGCAGTGGGACCAAAGAGCAGAGCAAGGTGCCCAGTGCTTAACTTAAGCTTAGCTTGGTCTGAAGGCACCTTGGTTTCTCAGCCCTGCCTGTGCTATAGATGTGAAATCAAGAGACATCTGAAATGGGCACCTCGAGTCCTCACCACTGCAGAGTGCCTGAATTTGGAAAGCAGCGCTTCCTGGGAGCACAGGAATGGTCAGACTTGGTCAGATATCTGTTCTGCCTGTCGCTGGTGTCAGGAGAAGTTGTGGGCAGTAGGACCCAAGCAAAACAGGCAGGTCCTTAGAACAGCAGTAAAGTGGGCCCAGTGAGGGATGCCCATGCCTTTGCCAACTGATTTTGGAGAAGACGAGTACTGGCTACACGTGCTGTAAGAACAGGGGATCTCTCTGGGGTTTGCCTACCAGTTTACAACCACCTCTGTGCTGCAGAGGGTGTGCGGGGCAGCAGCCATGGCACACTGGGTCCTGCCGCAGCAGTCACCATCCTTAGGCAGCGGCAGAAGATGAAGCTCAACTTCCCAGGACTCCCATCCAGGGAAGCTATTTATTTTCATTTTTAGGTTTCTTTTCATTTTACTTAATAAAAGGGTAAAAATTATCGACACCAAAATTAAGTATAACGTTGCAGTTTGAACTGTGTGCTCTTTTTTTTTCTTGAAGCAAATAAATTGACAGTTTCTCAACCTGCCAAGGCACCTTTAAATAGTTTTAAGCCCAGCCAGAACAGATTTAGTGCCCACTATTTTAATCCTAAACCACCAAGATCAGGGTGAGCAACTTTTCCATTGACTCCAATAGGCACCGATCAGGCTGTCTGAGCGGGTGATGTAGAACCAGATTCAAACTCTGAGTAAAAATTAGGTGAAAACTTCCCAGAAGAAGAAGGATGAAAGCTCCTAGCATGGTGGAAACTCTGCTGCTGAGCTTTCCTGAGCCTCATGAGAGCAGCGAGGCCATGGCACTGTGGGTACTGCCTCTCAGGTCCCCAAATGGAGGCCACCGCAGGCCTCAGCAGGGTTATTCCTACAAGCTGACTGAAAACGCCATCACCTGTGGGGAGACTGTTTAGTAAAATGGTCTGTGGGGATATCTCCAAGTGTAATTACTAGGCGAAAAGCAAGCTGTCGTGTCGCCAATGCTGTGGTGCTCAGGTCTGCGGTGGGAGACAGAGCGCAGAGCGCAGAGAATGTCTGGGAGGTGACACGGGCTGTGAGGTGACAAGGCTGTGAGGCAATGCAGACTGAGGCGACGCAGGCTGTGAAGTGATGCAAGCTGTGAGGTGACAGGCTCTGAGGCGATTTGGGCTCTGAGATGACACAGACCCTGAGGCCGTGAAGTGATGCCGGCTGTGAGGCAACGCCAGCGGTGTGGTGATGCCGACTGTGAGGCGAGTCCGGCTGCCTCAGTCTGTGAGGTGACTCGGGCTGTAGCACTATGCAGGCTCTGGACAGCAAGGCCTAGGCCACCATCTTGTGGCACCCACCCTGGGCAGGTCTCTTACGCTCTGTGAGCCTCCAAGCTGTGTGGGGACAACATGGCCACAGCCTGAGGGGAGAGGAGCAACAGCCAGCTCACTGGGAACTTTCCCATGCTGAGATTTCACTCTGGGCACATGTGTGGAGGAGGCATTGAGGGACTTTGCAGTTCAGACAGCGCAAGATGCAGACACAGGGAGCAGCGCTGCTTGGTAAGTGCTATTGCCAGCTCCGCCTGTGCCTTCTGGGGTGTTTCATCAGCCCAAGGGTAATGCGTGTGGCCACACCATGGTTCCCCTGCTTATGGGCCTGAGCCAAAAGGAGCAAAAGTCATCCTGATGCTTTACATGGACTTGGGAGCTGCCTATGGAAAAGTGCGAGAGCCTTGTGTTCCCAAGATTCCCGTTTAGGGCTTTTTGCCCCCGTCAACTCATCTGCAGCCCGACACGCTCCTGGCACCGAGAGCTGGTAGAGCAAAGTGAAGTCTGCCCAGTGGAAATGATCAGCCGAGCTGAAAAAAATGAAGCAGGTTGACTTCATTATGTGCTCATTAAGAAATCTGTAGCTGTAGTTTGTTCCTGTGTGTGTGAGCTCTGGCTGTCATAAACCCTGACAGATGGACAGACAGACTGAATTATAGTCGTGGAGTATAGACTGGGCAGGATCCCCCATTAACGCTTATTGGAAATTGTCATCACTTCAAGCTGAATGGGCTCCAGATGTTGAAACCCTTGTAGGGAAATCTTGAAGGTGAAGGTTAGAGGCTTGTGATTTTGCCTGTGTTGTATGAGCTGCAGCCGTTCCCCTTGATTTATTATTGTTTAAGTCAACAAGATTTGGTAGTAGGGGAAAAACTGAAGAGAGCAACACATGGGTGAGGGTGCCTGGTTCTGAGCTGCCGAAGGAATTGCTCCACTTTTATTACTTGGCTGTGAGAGAAACATTAAGAAAATGACTGTTGAAAGTTTCACTGGCAAATTCAGTGCCTCGATATTGTCTGCTTTTACAACAGGTAGAGCTTATGTTGCTTTGTGCTTATGTACTTTTTCATTTATGTATTTCAAGGGCACTTGGAAGCCACAGTTATAGAAACACAGAAGATAGAGCTGTATCAGCCAATCTCTCCTTCAAAAGTGGGAATAGTTACTTCAGACATTTAACTTTTCTTAGTTTTAAAAATGTCCAGTGTTGGGGATCCCACAGCCCCCTTCGGCAGTACATGCTGCAGCTGCACCATCCTTACTGTTAGAAAGTTTTCCCTAATGCCTAATCTAAGCCTCCCTTGGTGCAGTTTAAACTCATTACCCCTTGTCAGATCCTCAGTGAACATGGAGCATGGTTTATTACCTTCCTTTTTGTGGCAGCTTTTAACATGCTTGAAGATTGATAAATCTCCCCTCAGTCTCCTCCATACACTCAGCCACTACTTTTGGTCTCTTCATATAGGTCATGTTTTCTAGATCTGAAATTATTTTGTTACTCTCCCTCTAGACTCTTCTCTTGTGGTGTCCAAAACTGGGCCAGCTGAGGCCCTTGTTAGGGCTGAGGACAGCGAGGAGCTTTCTTTGTGTATCTTAAATCTGACATCCCTTTTATGCAGGTCAGCATAATTCTGTTCGTGCCTCTTCAGTTTTGGCTCAATGATTGTCCCAGATCTTTTCCTGCAAAACTGCTTTCTTGGCACTTATTTTCCAGCTCACATTTGTGTGGTTGATTATTCCTTCACAAGTTTGGAATTTAGCACTCATCTTTATTATCTTACTCCTTTCAGATTATTGCTCTTTCTGAACTCAGACCCTGCACTCTGAAGGACTTGCAGCTCTGCCCCTCTTCCCCATCTTGAAATCATCTGCACATACACTCTGTTCCATTGCCTGAGTTCTTAATAAAAATATTGAATAGTACTGAATTCAGCAGTGGGGGTTCAGACGAAAACTGAGGACGAATAGCACTTTGCAGGATCAACCCTTCTGTTTTGATCGCATAAATATTTACAGATACCAGAACTGTTGCATCGCTGAACACATACTTTGCTCTTGGAGGTCATGTCTCTGGCTTGCTGTGCATGATGCACATTTGCCTTCCTCCAGTAGAGCCACTGGGAACGGCTCTCCCTGCACTACAAACAGGCTTTTTTTTTTTCCTTTTTCGGTTATCAAGGTTCGTGAACTGTTCCCTGGGCTGGACCCACAATGGGGCCTGAGCCAGAGGAAAGGGGCTGGAGCAGAGACCTTAAGAATGGCCCTTACTCATCAATAACTGCTCCCTGACAGCGCTGAAGGATACACAAAGTGGCTTGTCTGTTGTGCTGTCACTCCAGCTGGGTCACAGTCCACAGTGGGGCCCTTGCACACTGGACTTTGCTGTCCAAAGCACCAGAGAAATCTTTTTGCTCGCCTTTTGAATGTTTAAACTCCTGTGTTTCTCTGGGTTTGTGTCTTGGGGAACAGGAGGGCGCTAGTCACCTTTTGGGTGTTATCAGGACGATTTGTACCACTGGAACTTGAGGGTGTTGGCAGGCTGAGTTATGCTACGGCCTCAGAGCAGGTACAGCCTTCAGATGATGCACTGAAGTTCTAAGTCAGCTCAGCCAGCTGAAGAGCTGGTCACCAGAGATCCTGACCACCAATTGCATCCAGAGCTCTGTAGGATGGGGAGATGGGAGATGGCTAATTCCGTCCTGCGGTTCACGTGCAAACACTCTCTTTCTTCTTTTAAGCAAATCTTTTCTCCTGCCTGACTTCATGCGGTATAAATGAGGAATAATTTGACTGATAACGCTGTAGTGAAGTCAGAGTTCGGGGAGAGAGGAATAGACATATGATTTTGTTGTAGACACATGATTTTGTTGTTTATTATGAAGTCTGAAAACTGTTACGGGAAAAGTCAGTTAACCTGGGAAACGTCATAAGCTTCAATGTCCAATTCGATACAATGACTGGGACAGAAAGGAAGCTTCAGTGTCTGCTCAGTGGGAGAGTTTATTTGGCAGCAACTTCAAAGCTATGCTTTGAGAAAGTAGTTACTGTTTCTAAATCCTGGATCTTTTATAACTTTAAAAATTAGAAATCAAAAGTAACTCAAGTAAAATCAGGAAAAAGATGAGAAAACCAGGTCTGATTTCTGAAAAATAGATTTTATATCATCGTGTATGCATGTACGTAGAGTTAAATCCTAAAATTCACATTTAGACCTTATTCCAAGCAAAATTCCCATGGCAATCAATAGTGGATCCTGCAGTCAGGCAACAGTGTACCTGACACCCTAAGGTGTGAATCTTTTATTTTACTAATGCAATTCTACAGACTGTAAGGAGTTGTTCAATATTTCCCCAAGCATGAGCAGAATCAGGCTGTATTTTTTTACAGGCTGTTTTTCATTAAGTGCACCTGTATGTGTTAAAAGAAAAAAGAAGAATAGCCATTTGAATATATCACAGTAGTACCTAAGAACTCCCATTAGAAGGTGGTCTCTGTTACAACAAGCACTGGGAAATACAGGAGGAAAAACCATCTCTGTCCATGGAGTTTACAGTGTGGACAGATTCTGTTCTTGTTAAATTTAAAGCCTTTTGCCACTGACTGCAAGAAGAGCAGTTTCAGCCTTAAGAAACTTTAATAAATGGAGGGAAAAAATCAATTAAAAAATGGGAACTGATATCTGTAATTATATGACATTAAATCATGCAAAAAAATGTCTCAAATATTGCACTGGCAGGGCATGGATTATTTTTTTTTTTCCTGAGCTTTGCTTTATTGATAAATCCATTGATTTATTTTTTCCTTGGAAGCATTTATTTTCTGCAGCAAGAATGACTGCTGTAGCTAAGGATTAGATGTTAATCCTTTGGTGTGGGCAGTGAGCCTAAGTGGATGGGAGAGATTTCGCAGCTGAGAAGGATATTCTGCTTTTTTAGTGTTTCCTGTGTTTTGAGAATATATAATTCCAGCAGAATAGCAGAGAACAAGCAAGTGAGCTCCAAATGGAGCATCAGTCTCTTATTCTGAAGATTTCTTAAGTTTAAAAGCCAAGAGTTTTCACTACTTCTCTTGATAGGCTTGCACATAACATTTTGTGTGTGGTAATATGAGGTGGAATAATTGGTAAGACTATATTTCCCTCTCAAACTCTTCCTTGAGGCAGACAGAGGATGACAAAATCCCTTTGGTGGCTCATCCCTTGGGGCTGGATGGCTGTTGCTGGGATCTCTGGAGTCTGTGGTCTGTTGGTGAGCACAGGGAGTGGCTTTCGGAGCCTGTAAGTCATGTCTATTGGGGCCTTATCCTTCTGCCACAATGACGCATGGGCAAGGTCTTTGTCTGCCAGGATTAATACAGAGAGGTTAAAGGTCCTCGGAACCAGTGGTGTTTAAAACTTGTCTCTAAAGAGTTCCTTTCTTGGGTGCTTCTTCCCAGTAAATAAGGCTTGTGCTGTTTCTATGGAAGGAGTTTGTTTGTTTGTTTGTTTGTTTGTTAATGTATCCTATGAAACAGTCACTGCAGCTCGATGTGGGGCGTCAGGCAAGCAGTGTTTTGGAACAGGAATCAAGCCAACCTGTGTCTTCTCAAAGGGAGGGATGCGGAGGAGCTGTGTTTCTTGTAACCCCTTCACCTCTGAATTATTTGCTGACACATGCACACCACATCACGTCTGTAACTCCTAAGGGCTGAGGGGTTAAGTATCTTGTCACTCCAGTATAGACTACCTCACTTGCAAATCCCAGAGTTTTTACCAGCCTTCCCCAGCAGGAGCAGGGGATCCCTGCTGTGAAGCTAGAGTGAAAGCTGAGTGAGGGCTCTCTCTCAGCACCCCAGAATAGTCTCTGAATCCCAGGCAGTGTAGTCTGGGGGGAAAGCAGAATGGGAGAGCACTGAGCAGGGGGTCCAAAGAGTCAGGATCTGCTCCAGTTTCTACCCCTGACCTGTTGGATGGTAGTGGGAAAATAAGTCACTCTCTTTCTCCATGCCTCAGTTTCTCCATTTGTTAAAAAGGTGGCAGTGATGCTTACCTCCTTTATGAAGGGTTTTCTGGCCAAAGTGACCAGAACCAGTCTGTAAAAGCTGGGCATTGCAGTATTTATTGCAGAAAAATGGGTTGAAAAGCTGCAGATTTGAGATTCTGTTGCAACTTTCCCTCCACAGAGCTGTTCCTCCTGCCCCGTGTTCAGTTGCCCTGGCTATGCACGCATGCTGCACACACACCTGGAAGTGATGAATAACAGCTAAGTTGCAGAGCCGTGTGATAAATTGTTTGCATCGCGCACTTTTGACCACCTCACCTGTGCACTCTGCATGCTCATTTGACAACGTCTAGGCAGCAAGTGCACTGACACTGTGGCCTTATCCTGCTGACCAACATCGTCTCATTGTTTCCTTAGGTTCTCCCATCTATCTGTGTCCACCTACTGTCTGCCTTATCCTTTGATAGTAAGCGCTTCGGGTAGGGACTGTCTGTGTTTGTTTCTAATCATGAATGAATATGAGCATTAGCAACCCATAACAATCCACAGACTGGGATTTGAAATACATCAGCAGTGAGAATAATGGCAGAGAAATCATGTATCATTCATTGTTCCATACTTTTGAGTACTTTCAAGCCGATCACATGGCAAGCACCAAAACCAGATTCCTTCAGTGGGGGAGCCTTACTCCTAGAAACTGAAAAATTGCAGGTGGTTTGTAGAAAGTCTTGGATGAGCAGCCATGTGGGTGGCTTGGAGTTCTTCATTTCTAGCTTTGCTTTGCCTCATAGCCACCACTGACATCAGGATGTCAGTGCTGGGAACACCGTTCCTATCCTTTTCTCCACTTTCTGTTGTTGACCTACCTTCTAGGACATGCGAGCTGAACTACATCCTTCACCCGTTTAAATCAGTGGTAGATTTGCTGAGTTGAACACAAGCAGAGTTCCAACCACTCATCTTCTGTTCCTCCGTATCTCTGCCTTCTTATAGCCAGCAGCTTGCTCTTTATTGTCTTCACCCAAGACTACCTGTAATTGTGCTTATTAACTATCTAAACCAAATCGCACCAAAATCAATGGGAAGATGCTCATTAGCATTGATGGGTTTGGATCAGCCCCTAAAATAAAGGCTTTCCATTGCCTTCATGCTGTGCTAACGTTAACTACTTCATTTCCACAAAGCTTGCAGGCAGATCAGCTAAGAGGCAGGGGAGACCCTCAGCCCTTGCCAAAGAGAGTGTGGTGACGAAGAGAAGGGGAGCTTCTGTTTTCGGATCCATCACTTCTCCCTCCAGCCCCGTTTCCTCCTGCCCCAGACACAGCCTTGGCTGCTTTGCAGTTGTTCATAAACACCATCTACATCTGTCCTGAGCCATGAGATGTATTAATCAATTTGATGAGGATGTTAAAGCTTTCTCTTTGCACCTAATTATGGGCTGATTTATAGTACTGGCCTTGTGTTTGATGGAGCTCTCCCCTTGGCAGTGATTTACATGGCATTGGCACCAACCTCTCCATCTCTCCAATACTCTGTCATTTTCTCTGCCCCTCTTTCTCTTCCTTTCTCTCTCCCCTTACCATCTCCCCCCCTCCTCTCCCCACACCCCTCTGCTCTATGTTCCCTCATGAGAGCCTAATGACATGTTGACAGACTAGTGAAACATTGCTCCCTCTTCACTGCATCTGTCTCTGGCTCAGTGGCTCCCCAGTGCTCTCTGACACATCCAGATGGAAGGCCTGGCAGGCAAGGCAGAGGTTCTGGCCATTGCCCCAGTGCAAGCCCTGCAGCTCCACAGATTTCCTTCTGGAAGTAGTTGATGCAGAGCTCTAGATTCCCCTAGGGGACATCACCGTGCTGGCAGGGATCTGGGGACCTCGCATCCCGGTTCTCCAGACTCCGCTGAAATTCTCTAATGATGTAATGAAGTAATTAAATAGCAGTGATTCAAACTTCCACAGTGTGACTCACCTGAGGATCTCCAATTTATTTTTTTTTTTTTTTTTTTTTTGGGGGGGGGAGGGGGAGTTTTATTTCCTCTTAGTACCAGTGAGGAAACTGAATCACAGAGGCATTAGGGGTCTGTGTTTCTGAAAGTTGCAATTGATATAGTCATCCCGCTCTAGTTATTACGTAGAGGTTCCTCTCTTGAAGTTATTGGGGAAAGTGGGAGGAGAATGAAACAATTACACCAGTTTCACTCATCTCTCTGAAATTAACTCTGCCCCAGAGCAGAACCTGTTCCTTATGTTTCAGTCTTACCCTTCTTCTCTTGTTTTCTTTTTTTATATTTTCAGAGCTGAGATTCTTAAAATAAAGTCAAAGAATTCTCAGGATATTTGGAGACATACCAAAAGAAAGATGTGTTTCACATGGGTCATATATTATACTGGATCAAGCATTCATAGCTACTGGTACTAATGCAACTCCAACCTCATCCCTCACCTTCTTTTGTGCCTGGAAAATTCACTTTTCTAGGGGAAACGCTGTTACCTTCCCTGTGTGAGCAAAGATAACAGGCTGAGGGTGAAGTGGATTGAGAAAAGGTTTATTGTTTGCCAACTCTGAATTTCCTAATTTGGGCTGCTTTCAATGAGGAGGTCTAATGTGTGGGGAAATGACAACAGTGAGGTGTACCTGAGCTAAGGAGATGTGCTTAAAATCTCCAGAAAACAGTGAGATATTAGATGGCACATACTGACCCTGAATCCATCCTCCGGTTTACATGTGCACTCACTCCTCTTTGAGTTGTACATCCCCATTCCCTACATGCAGCTGCCACTTTGCACAGCAGGTGGTTGGTTCTCCAGCTGCCAGATGTGCCCGTGAGACCAGATGTTTTGCGTGTTCAAAATCAGCTGCACATCTCAAATGTATAGATGATTTCAGTGGTGTGTGCTGAAATGAGCACAACAGTATAGAAGGTGAAATCTGCTATCATTGCATTACTAATACCGTAATGACAATAGAACTTCCAGCCTGTCCCTTCTTGCAAGAAAAGTTTCTGCCAGGAAATTACAGGTAAAGCACTTTTTGCTTTGCCATAATAAAACTGAAGCCTGTTTCCACTTTCTGGGATTGAGTCATCAAAATTCAACTCACAACGAGACTAATGACTTTAAAAATCTGAAATTTGGAGTTACACCGAAGATAAACTCAGCCAGTTGTAACATATACCAAAGAAGTCAAGAGTCCAAATAAGGATATTAGGATATATTCATATGTATACCATATTCATATGTCACTGCAGTTCATGAATCTGTGCCCATCCTGTGAAGACCAAGATCTTGGCTCGACAAGATGTTCTTTGCATGCAGGTGTGCATATGTGCAAAACTGCGCGGACGCTTTAGCCTGCAGATTGCACATGTGTTCCATTGCACTCCATAAAATGCATATTAATGGTGCTGAAACTGGAGTCCTGTCCAGAGAAGCAGATGCTTGTCGATGGTGAAGCTGGCTGCGCTGAACAGATGAAAAGACATCTCTGCTGCTGAGTGAATTCCATCAGACCAGGAGCAGCTGCTCTAAAGCTTCTGAAAGCAAAAATCCTCATGAATAAATATTAGGAGGGAAAAAATGAGGCTTCTAGAGAACAAAAGGAAGCAGAGGAAGTTACTGAGAGATGCTGAGACCTTTCATCTCAGCAAAATATGCAATTAACACAACACACACATCTCCCCCAGAAAGGCCTTGCATTTGTTCAGGGAGACTATAGGATCAGAGATAAGGTTTCTTTTGGTGAACAAGGAAGACCATAAACTGCTATTCCTCTGCCTGTCAACACAGGATCGCTTGGCATTAGTGATTTCACAAAGTTACTGAGTCAGCCTCCTGGAAATGCTCAGCAATCATTTGATCTAAAGGGAAGCTGCTGGAGTTTCAGGTTCAGAAATGCTTGGCATTCCCTTGAAAAAAAATGCCCACTTTCAAGGATGGCCATCCCTTGGAGCAGTGCTGCATTCATCTAAGTATCATTGCTTCCAGGTACCAAAGCAAAGCTGCAGGACCTAATGTCTAGTAGCCCAGTTTACACCTGTATGATGCAGATGTAAAATGCTGCTGGATCAGCACGCTGCACAAACCACTGTGGCAATGTGAGGTGTAATGCAAAGGAGGACTTGCAGCCTCAGCATTCTCCGTCTTTACAAGGTATCTGGTGATACGGTGAGGCATAAGTGGCTTTGTCTCTTACGGGAAATGAAGGATGGACTTGAGAGCAGATGTGACTCACATGCTTTCTGTCCACACAGCCATCTGTTCGGCCAGCTTTCACTCAGACTCAGAGATCTGCAGCATCCTTAGAAAGAGCTGACCTTAAACTATCTGCTGATGGATTGGGCTATGAGACAGTTGGCTTCATCTGAGGTATCCGATCCCTTTGCACCGCATGAATGAGAACTTGGATGCACGCTAAGCTGGGGCTTTCTCCTTCCCATGAGCTTTAGAGCCCAGGTTCAGGCAACCTCCCGGCATGACCTTGAGGACTTGCACTACAGCTAGCTGGTGCAGCCAGCCTTGAGAAATGCTGAGAGCTGTCCTGGGCTGGCACTGCAACAGCCTCAGGGGAACACCTAATCCACTCTACAGCTAAAAGCTGAGATATCATTTCACCCAATTACTTTCAAATCCATTGCTCGGTTATTAATTCTTATGTTCACACTGGTGCAAATTCTTCATTTCCACCAGCTCTGTTTCATAGTGTCAACTGCTAAGAAACAGGCCACCAGTGCCACATGAGAACACTGGCATACCAAGGTGGCCAGGCTGAATTCGATCCCATTGCTTTCAGGAGTCATCTAGCATCTACTGATGCCTAGAGAAGTATGTAAAACCTTCCAGTAGGCAGATGTTTCTCCTACACCCTCGTCTTCATGCCCTGCATGTACACACATTCACTGGTGTCTGTTGACTCCAGACTTGCAGAAACTGCTTTCAAATGTATCTTTTTTCCTATCCCCCTCCCCATAGCTCATATTGCTACCAGGAGATGACACGTCACTGCCTTGTTGCCGTATGACTTGTTACGATGGCTGTCAGGAGTAGCCAGTTTCCTCCTTTCTCATTTGATCCATTTGAACCACTTCTTGATGGCAACCTGGAAATCTGTTTCCCTGCCTTGCAGTGTGCTCGCCCCTTGGAGCTATCAATTTATTACAGATAAAAAAAAATTAGGGATAACTACAGATGGCTCGCAGCTGGAGGAAAAAACAGACACAAATTTCTGCTGGCTGCAGTTTCGATTGAGCCCAGGATAATTCCCTCCTTCTGTTTCTTCTGGGTGAAGAGATGCAGTTCTTTCTCTGCCTGTAAGCAGTAATAGGTAGGCTGAATTGGTGCAAAAACAGTAACAGACTGAAGCAATCAAAAAAGTCCAGAATGACTTTGCAGAATAGAATAACTCTTTTGCTTTTCTTTTTCTTTCTTTTTCTTTCCCCTTTCCTTTCCCTCTTTCTTTCACATTTTTGCACCCATGATGAGCAGGTGTAACTTAGTACTTACAGAGGTCCATGCATTCTGAAGCAAGTTGTGCAATAAATGCCTCTCAGAAGAGTAACAATTTCAGTTTATCCTATCTCCATGAAATACCTCCCATTCATCATTCACATGCCTGTCTCTCTTCTTCTCTTCCCTTTGTTTTTCTATCAGATATGCAATTGTGGCTTCTGGTCAAAAATAATCTGATATAGGACGCTGTGTTTAAAAACAATTAACAAGTCCCAAAACACTGGTATCTTCCACTAGACAAGGATCCAGATTTCATGCATGTGGAATCCCTAACATTATCTCCTATGCTTTCTTAGTGAGTCTGGTGCATCTGGACTCACTCACTTATCTGTTAGATATAAGGAGTTATCTGATTTACAAATTCTGGAGAAGGTACAAAGAAGAGCTATAAATTGATCAAAGGTACGGAGGGTCTTAGCAATGCTGATAGACCAAAGTGTTTAATCTCATGCAGTTTGGAGAAACTGAGATTACAGGGTGGGACATCGGGTGTAGAGAAAGATACGGGAGAGAAAAAACTGCTCTTTCTCTCCCTGAAAGCAGATCTGAGAGACATGGATAAGAATGTCTTCAAACTGAGCAGGAACAGAGAAATATGCAGCTGCTTTGAGAGGTTAGAGTGATGCTGTCAAATATTTTTACTCAGAATGTAGGTTTGCTAATGCATTGTTTTCTGCCCTTGAGGAGGATGGAAGGTAACTCTAATTATCCAGTGTGCCAGAGGGGATCCCAGGCCTGTTTGTGTTACACAGACAGTAGTACTATAACAATGACAGTCTAGTGATTTTGGGTTTTTTTAATCCATTATCCTATGCTATGAAAGTGACACTGCAGCTGATCCCCTCCACCAGTGAGAACAACCTTTCTGCCTTAAAAAAGATCTAATTTAATAGTGCATTTAGTTCCCTTGAAAGAAGAGCTGACAGTCTAGACTCCATCCCAGTAGTGCCACAAGAACTACTGCTTGACAGTGACCCTAATAAAAGACATGAGAGGAAATCTTTCTTCCAGCACTTGCTCCTGGGATTTGGACCTCCCTGTAAGCATCCAGCCTGGTTTTAATTTGAATTAGGGTATTCTTGATGAGAAGAGTTCATGAGCAGCTTCATATGCCTCTCCATTATTGCTCTTGTTCTGATGATGCAAAATTTTTCTGATCACCCATAGTGTTTGGCCTGATTCTTTTCACACTGAGTCTCTAAGCACAGTCAGCCGCATTCAACTGATGTTCAAGTTCTCTCTCACCTTAGCTATCCAACTGAAGGGGTTTGCTCAAGCTATTCGGGGACAGGTGGTTTCTTACAAAATAGTCTAATTTTGTCTTTTCAAGTGCTTTTAATATTTGCTATATTAATGCTTTAGCAGCAAGCTGTGTTGAGAGTGCAGCCTAGCAGATAGAGCACTGGGCTGGGACTCAACAGATCTGAATTTTGTTCCCAGGTCAGCTTGCTGGATAGTTGTGAGCAACTCACTTTGCCTGGCCCTACATTCCCAATTATAAAACCATAAAAATGCTGATATCATTTCTCAAATCTACCAGACAAAACCAGAACTGGTCTTTTACTTATCTTCTGATTGCATTTTATCTTTGTATAATGTGGTATTTACTGACAAAGGTAGTTAAGTAAACATTATTTATGATGAGCATCATGTGAAGAAGGGCTTTCCAATGCTAGCCATGTGGCAGGGAATAGAAGCAAAATGGTGGTAGGGAAGGTAGAGAGATGAAGAGTGTGGACACGGTAGAGGGGTTTTATCACACTATTTTTATAATGGCATATTTGTATCCTGGTATGTCTTCAGCTGGTACAGCTGGGGCAATTTTATTTCCTTCAGCTGAATTCTGATTATTCAGTAGCTGAGAAGGGAGTCCAGTTCTTACAGTGAACTCTTGCTACAACAAGAGCAAGAGGAAAATCAGGTCCCAAAAGGAATTTTGAAAGAATGGTTTCTGCTCTATGTGTCTCCGTAGATGGATGCTGAGGCCCATACAGCTGGAGCTTTTCTGCCACTGAGTCATCAGCTGCCATGATGCTTCCATATCCTATTTATTCCTAGACGGTAGGTAGAGCTCCTTCTAGTGTGGATTTTTACTCCATCTGTATAGATTTCAGTGTGATGAAAAACTAAAACAAAACCCAAACCCTATAGCATAACCAGAAATTACAGAAGACTTATTGTGCTTTCTTAGCTGAAACAGGAGGATAAGATCCCTTAGGCTGGTAAATGCAGCAAAACCCAGGAAAAATGCAGCATCAGTCAACATTAAAAACAAAGTCATGGGGAGCACTTTTGCTGTTTGGGTAGGATCTAATGCTAGTGACAGGGCAAGTTTTCTTTGCCAGCATGCTGTGGATCTGCAATTCCTCAGCAGGACTGAGATGGCTCTGTTGCTTTTGATTTGGTTTCCCTGTTGCTTTTGATCTGATTTCCCTTTCAGAAGGCGAGGGAGAGAAGGGCCAGGTTAGCTGGATCCTGGAAGGGCTGGAAGCGTTGGTCCGCTAGGGTGCATCTGTGGGCTGGATGTCTGCAGGGTGCTGTTTTCTGATGCCAGCTATTAGGCTTTGGGGTTATTTCTACTGTAACTATAATTAGGAAGGGGGGTTCTTTGTTTATTTAGGCTGAGAGGTTTAAGATAAATGACAGCTCCGAAGATGCTTTTCAGCACTTCATAAATCAATCGCCAGCTGGCCAGTTTCACCTCTGAAATGTCTCCTGCTTTTTTTCTTTGTCTTTTTTTTTTCCTCCCAACTTTGGAAAGAAGGTATATCCAAAAGGAAAAAAATCTTCCAGAGAAATAACTGTGATGAGGAATATGTGCATTTGGGGAGGGAGGAAAAAGAAATTACTTCATCCTTGAAAGACTCACATTCAAAATCCTAGTCCATTGCTTCATTGCGTATCTGAATGCAAAGCCATTAGAAGGCATCTTCACTGAGAATTTGCAAAGGGCAGAGACACCCAGCAGACTGACTGACACATCCTCAGCTGCCATGACAGACATTTTTCTGATTTCATTTAATGCTTCTTTTCGCTGTCTCACTCAACACATCCAGAGATTTACTGGTGTTCTTTTTCCTTAGCTGAGTTGCTTTGATTCCTGCACAGCTCATGGGATTGTTTGTGCCAAGGACCCAGCATCCCCTTTCTCCAGAGTGAGGCAAGATTCCTGCCGAGAGGTTGTTGACAGCCATGCAGTCTCTGTGGGCAGAAGGAAACAGCATTTGAACTCGAATGCTATGCACACTTAGAAAGGCTCCAGACTGTTCGCCAATCTCTTGCAAAGCCTGGAATCACAGTTTGTCTGTGTACGAGGGTGGGGTACAGTGCAAAACGTGACTGAGGCCTTTGGATTCTCAGAAAAGTACTGACAAAATCTGTGGTGGTTGAATTTTAGGATCCCAGATTATAGGTCTGTGCAATCCAAAGAGATAGAGTTGTTCTTTCATTTTAGAACTGAATTACAGACTAAACACTATTCTTACAGCAGAGGAAGACAACACTGTCAGGCTAATCCTGCTTTACATGGGCATCTGAGCACAATTAACTGAAACAGGGATTCTGCCTCAGTGAGTGATACAGATACCCAGACAGAGGGACACAACAGAAGGGGCACTGGGTCTGGCTGTTGGAACAGAGAGGACAGAAATTTTGCCTACAATAGTAAAAAAACCCAGCCTGAATGGAGCCCTGCCTTAGATACCTCCTTCCCAGAGTCCCCTCCCATGGGCACCATGGCTCCACACAGTGATGGCACATGGGCAGGTGGAGCTAAACCCCAACAATGATGCAGCAGTCAAGACTCGCCAGCTGCATCAGGGTCTCCAGGACAGGCTGGGGAGTTGGGGTGGGAAAGCATATACAGGCATATGTTACATCATCAAGGAATAGCATTCTGTTGGCAGCAGCATTAGCAGTATAACCCTGCCCCCCCGATCTCCGAACACTCACTGGGGGGGAACGTCAAAGAACCGTGGATTGGGGCCTAGATTAGTCTGACGGACATTTGGATGGTGGCAGGAAAGGGAATGAGCAACCTGCCCACTAAAATAGGCCCTAGATCTCTTTCTAGGTGGGTGGTAAACCTACTATGGCTGTGGGGCACGTTCCTCCTCTTCCAAATGTGTTTTTCTGGGCATCTAAACTTAGCCGTGAATGGAGCAGCCAGGAGCTCTGGCTACAGACCAAAGTAAATGCAGCAGAGACAAAAGGAAGAAACAGAATGAGTAAGAAATCACATAAAAAGGAGACAAAGGACTAACAAAAGTACATATAGCTTTTAGACAGATCTTCAGAGGCTATAAAACTGCGTGAATCTCAGGTGCGTGTCACAACATTGCTGAGAAAACTGCACTTAAATTAACTAGATTCTGAGCTCGTGTAAATTGGCCCAACTCCACCAACCTCTTGTAAACCACAGAGAATAATGGGGAAAGGTTTCTTTTCAAATAAGAAGTGGGAAGACGGAGATGTTTAACAAAGGGGCCTAGAAAAGCTCCAAGCACTGGACAGTCTCCACCTGGTTGCATTAAACCAGTCTCTACATTTTTCAAAATCTACCCATGCTTTAATCTCTGCTCCATTTCACATTTCCTTGTGATGTTGTCCAAAGAAATGCACTCATTGGCAATAAGCTTAACAGTCACCACAAAGCTTAACAGGACCTTGATGTGGCTTTTAAAAAACCCCAAACCCTTAACTGCTGAGGCTCACGAATTTTTTTCTCCTCAGCAGATGTTATAGGGGGACTGAAGCTTGGCAAACATTTGCAGACATGGATAATGTTCATACTGATGGCCTGATTCTCATTTACATGAAACTGCCTTTACAATTCTCTGGCTTGGAAAAAAACGCCTCTAAAGCGTGTGCGAATGCAATTTATGTAAAGGGACCTTAGCAGGAATGAAAATCAGACTACCAGTCTCCCCAGGCAGATGAGGATTATAAATATCATTAGCTTCGCTTTCTTGATTGTAGTCCAAAACGCCTGATATTAACTTATCTGTATAAGTCTGTTATAAATGTCAAATTCTTTCACCAATAGCCCTTGTGACAGCCACAGACTCTGTCTCCAGATTCCTGATTGTTAATGTGTGCTGTGATAGCATCTAGAAGCTGCTTTCCTGAGTCAGGACCTTATGTTCAAGCACAGAAGAGCAGAAAGATGTTTAGGCCAGAATGTTTCCTATTTTGCAGGGCAGTACAACCTTGTCACCCAAAGACCAGGTTTGGGATTTTCTTCCTCTCCTCTGATCTGTGGTGAAGCAGCAGCTGTGACAGTAGTGGCATCAAGCTCCAAGACTCATGAAGCAGGAGGTGGTGTAGAATGCATGACATTTGCAACCATATCTTGTCTTCTGTGCAGGCAGTAATTCAAGCACATTTTTACGTATACTGCTCTCAGACTTCTGTGAATTGATTTAAACATGTCTAACTCACTTGAGGCATAAAGTCCAAACATAAAACCTTTACGTATACAGTCTGACCTTCAGGAGTCCCATGGAGTGATAAACCAGGAACAGCAAACTTCTTGGTTGATCTCAGAGCCGACCTACACTTCCAGAAACTAGAATAATTTAGAACCTTGTGCATCCTAATCATTCATGGGTACCTCATCTTTACTTTGCTCAAAAAACATCATAGAGAACTATTTCCATGGTTTCTGACTTTGAGAAGAGGCGGGTAAGAGGGGAATATGTTTTTACAAGCTTTGAGGCATTTCCTCCTCTGGTGATACTGAAGCTGGGCACGACATAAGTGGTGACAGTTTATCTGGAGATGCTGCTGTGTTCATTAAGAGGAGCTGTTGCTGTTTATCTGCATCTTGTCTGCAAAATCAGGTGTTCAGAAAACAAATTCTCAATGTTGTCAGCAAGCTGTAGTGTTAGTGTGGAAAGGAGTCGATTTTCTGAGGCGCTCACCCAAACTCAGAAGCTAGTCATTTCTGGGAGATGCTGCTTCTCCTTACAAAAGCTTTGGTAATATAAGGGAAGCCATTCCAACTCTAAAAGAAAATTTCCTTTTTCATCCAAAACTCCATGCAGGGGGGAAAAAAAAAAAAAAATCAGAAAATATTTAAAGCTTTATAGCAACTTTTAAAATATTGCCTTACGCAGACTGGTGCATCCACTCAGGGAGGAATATGAATAATACTACAGGTGAGTCATCATGGATGTGGTAGATGTCTGTGCTGGTGGTTTATCCTTTCTTTATAAGAACTCAAGGGAAGTGAGCACTTTCAAGGTGCAGCTCATCTCCTCCCAAAGCCAGAGGTTAGCTGAACTGTGCAGGCAAAGTGCCTGCTGCTCTCCACCAGCTATAAAAGGAGTCTGGATGGCTGGGCTGGATGAAAACACACATTGTAAGCACCTAAAGTTAGCAGAGATGAGTCCCTCTGGTGAAATCTGCTGGTCAATTTGCTATTGCTGCTCATTCTTATGTAAAAGGCATTCAGCTATTATATGATAGGCATCAATTTAAAATCCTAACCCAATACATGATCACCCTGTTGCTTTTCCCTCTTTAGGTATGCCATGGAAGGAATAAGCAGGCACTAAAGATAGCATAGCACGTGGATCAAACAGCCCCATGGCTCAATGCTTTTTTTTTTAATCTTTTAAATTATGTTTTTGACTTGGAGAAATGAGCTCACTAAAAATAGGAATGAGAAGATTTAAGCTCCACAAAACTCCACCTCTCTAGCTGTCAGAATACTTTGTCCTTTGCCTGTAGCCATGCGAGAACACCTTGCAGCCCTTCAGTTGTGACTGCTGCTCTGGTGGCTCTCAGGTTTTCTCTGCAGCTGAACCTGCAGCAATCCCAGCCACTCCAGCCATCTCGCAACCCCAGATCTGACAATGGCAATGACCTTTTTCTGCAGAACTCTCTGCTATCCCCACCTGTGTCCACAGCCAAGTCTGCCAGCTATCAGCAGTCCTTCCTCACATCAGTGATTCTTCTCTAATCCACCCCTTCTTCTTTCCAGCTCTCTAAACCCTAGTAAATCCTCCTCTGCCCCTTCATACAACTGAGCCCAACTGTTCAATGCTCTGTGAAGTGACCCAACAGCTGGTCAAAACCATAACATTCATCTTTATGAACAAGATGAGCCTGCATTTTTGGGATAGAAAGATGACAATGTTTGTCATCCTACTGACACAGCTTCTTTTTTTCAATCTAAGTGAACAGTCTGGGCTTGCTTTCCTGACTTGCCATTTTTCTCTCTATGAAATGCCGCAAACTGACACAATATATTAGTTACTCAGAGATTTCAAAGCCTCAGCCAGCTTCTCAGCAGCCAAGAGCACTTGTTGAGAAAAGGGAAATCAATATGATGAGAGAAGCAGGCATGTGTGATTTAAAATAGACCATTTTAAAGTCATTGAGCTTAGTTCTCTGTCGCCTTGTCCTTTCTATGTGACCTGCATGTTCTATGTTTTCACAACACTGAATGAGAGTTGCACAGGTAAAAATGCTGTCAGGGAGGAAAAGACAGCAGAGGGCTGAGTCCTAAGGTGTATGTGAGTGGGTTTTATTGCTAAAAAGACATCACACCCCTCTCCACCCCATGCATTGGCTTTGGATAATTGCCCCTTGTACATAGTGCTGCTGCCCCCACACCATAACAAATAGTGAACTCCTATTAAGTTAAAATAGATGTATCTGAGCCCAGCACCCTACTGTGTGGCTGCAAATTCAGGCAATGCCCTGGACAATATTCCACAGAACAAACCTTCAGCTTAAATTGAGCTTTTCCACCACCATCACTGGCTTTATTATGACACAGCATAGAAAAGAGCAAACACCTTGTCTGAAGTGATGTACAGGATTTACATCTGGAACTGGATCAGACCCTTGTTTCCTCTGGTTTGATACTCTCCCCAGGAGACACAGCACACGCTGCTGTACTGGAAGGTACAAGAAACCTCTGTAAATACAATTATCAAATCATCTACTCACAAGGAAACTTTCTCCCTGACACTCATTAGTTAAAGACTAGTTTATACCCTTCAACATGAAGGTTTATAAACTTTACAAAACCCTGTGTCTGAACATTTCCTTTCTCTCTCCCTCCTTTTCTGTATTATCAGATATGGATGGTGTTTCTTACTTGGACTGCTTCTAACAGCAATCACTTTAAATGTCTGTATTAACAAGTTGACCCATATGCTTACCCATTTGCTTTTGAAACCTAAGCCCCTGAAAAAGCAAAAGACACCTTCTGTTGGGGTTACACCAGGGTTTACATCAGCTCAAGACATGAACAGTTTCCCATGATTCTCTCCAGCATTTTTCATAGGCTGCCCAAAGAAAAAAAAAAAAAAAAAAAAAAGAAATCTCCCCTATTTAGTATCTATTGGTCCCTTGAACACAAGAACCACTTGACCCTTTTGCATAAACTCCTGTTAGCCCCTGCCAGCTGGATCCCATGTCGCGCAGCACTCTGTACACCGGGGGGTATCAAGCAAAGCACAGATCATCTGCTGACTGCTGGGCAGCTACTCACCCACCGGAGAGCAGAGCGTGCTTATCAGGATGCTGCACCTCCAGACACCAACAGCACAATGACAGCAGGACCTGCCTGTGAAATGAGGCCAAGATAAATGATGTATTGCCCTCATCCCTAACAGTGTGGCCCAGACAGAAACCAGGTGGAGGGGAGGGAGCCAGCACCTTCTGTAAACAATCCCCTGTCTCAGCTGAAACAGCTTTAGGCTGAGATGCTGGATTAAGAAAGTGATTTTTGCCCTGGACAGAAAGTTAAAGGGCAGGGGTGATAATGCACTGATGGCCAAAGGTGGTTGGGGGAACTTAGCCATTACTCAGCAGTGGTTCATTTGACCTGGCAGGAGAACATCTGATATCTAAACAGTCCCACTCATCCTGAAGCACTCAGAAACCTCTACACTAAATATTTGATGCCCTTGTTTGATAATGTTTATTTTGCTTTCTCCCCACCTGTGTGAGGCTAATATGCTGTGAGTGGGGAAAACATGGGGTAGCACATACCAGAGATAAAACACTAACGTGTGATCTTTTTTAAACAGAGATTTATGAGACATACTATGAAGCTGACCGGGCAAAAAGTAGAGACCGTTCTGCACTGGTCTAAGTGCCATCAGCCGCATGTGATCTTCCCTTTGTAAGAAACTTGTGCAAATCATGACACACTCAGTTTACTCATGAATTAGTACCAGGATTTTGATCGGCCTCGTCTGGGTATCAGTTTCTCCACTTCTGCATGGATGGAAGGGGAGGGGGAAGGGTGAATTTAAGTCAGTCTCTTTTCCCTGTGTCTGAGATAGTTCTATACCTCCTCACCACTCCACTGTTAGTTAAAACAGTTGTGACATAGTCATGGTTTCTGGGCCATCCACTAAAGACTGTGCTCTCTCCTTGTGTGAACTTGTAGATGATCAGATGATGCCAACTTACTTACCCCAAGAATCAGGGCACCCCAGTTTCCAAGGGGCAACCACTGCCTAGGTTGTAGCCATCTTCATCTAAGCTGGTTGCCCAGAAACTCTTTAGAGTCAGCAGAGATCTAGTCAATACAGTCAGTGATTCACCTGACCAGACATGACCTTCTCTGGAAAGAGATGGATGGTGCCCTGGACTCCGCTCTCTATAGTCACTGCAGTTCCACTGATTAGAAAGGGAAGCCAGCCCAGACAGAGGTGATGTTGTTACAAACACCCACATTTAATAAAGTGAGTCCTGCCCTCGCTGTCTGAGGCTGCCAGAGACAACAGGACAAAGGATAGGTTTGCCACTGGGTTTGTGAGTTGATTAGTTCTCAATTCAAGAGGCCCTTATGGACCAGTTCCTGGAGGCTCTTTCACCCTGCCAGCTCTAAGACCAGTTTGAACAGCAAGGCCTCCAGTTTTCTAAAGTACCCCAAAATCCTGCAAGGCCTACCCAGCATTTAAATCAGAAGTATAGCTTTCTTTTTTGTGTTCCTTTACAAACCAAGCCCCTCCCCTCCAGTTTTTAAGTTGGAGGCGTTTACCACACGTAAGGAGAAAATCCTGCATAAGCTGGTTTCTTTCTCTACGTCATTTGAAAAGATCCCTCAGCCTTTTGAGCTGTCTTTTACCTATTTTGACAGGAAGTCTTGGTCTCTGGGCTGACATGTTTCCTTTCCAGATAGAAGGAACTATGGCCTTCTGAGAATTGATGTTGCCTAGTGGCTACTTCTGAGAACCAGAAGTCCTGGATGTTTTTCCTGATTTTGTCCCTGTGCAGGAAAGAGAAAGCCACATTCATGTCTTTTGCCTCAATTTCCTTGTTTGTCACAGATACAGTAAAACCCGTGCTACACAGGTTGCCCTGTTACTGTTGGCCCAGTAGTTTCACATTCTCAGATGGAGGTTTAAAAACTCTTTATTAAAAGAAAGAGCTGACTGTCGCTTTCTAACAAAAAGTAAATAGCAGAGGTGATCACAGTGCTGGTTCTATTGCTCTCGATCTGAGATAAACCCTTTTTTATCTGCTGGGTTATTAGAAGCACACCTTTACTTGTGAAAGTTCAGGTGAAATTGGGATAAAAGCTGGAAAGGATGCGGGCTATAAGTATGTTTAAAATGTTATCTGTTCTTTCTCAAACATGTCTTTCCAGCTCAGGTATTTACATGCTGATAACCTTTTGGTCCCAATGGTGCTAGAGACTTCGTGCCTTGTATTTCAAAACTGATAAGAAATTGAAAGATGTGGAGTCTCCAAGAAACATTATGAAAAACAATCCTTCTCCTTTTCCCCAAGTTCCTTGGGTTATTGTGCTACTTGAAACACTGAATTTCTGGAAATTATTTACCGTAGGAAATCTTTTGCCCCACAGAACTTAGGAAGCAGATATAACTTTGAGGACTGATGGAGAAGAGGAGACATAACTGCTTTTGTTATTCAAGGTTTGGCCTTTGTTCTCCCTTTGATCTGCCACTCTTGTAGATTCCTTCCTATCAGCAGATCAAGGAGAATTTTTATCTTGCTGGGAGCCTTTGTGTGTGTGCTGTTATTTTTTATTAAAATACTTTTGCAGTAATATCAGGAGTTTTGTAACCCTCTCTGTCTGTTTTGTCTTGTAGAAACTGAACAGACAAAAAACCTGCATGTTTTTGATGTTTTAAATAAACCAGTGAGTAAATGTCCTTGGAATGCTCCCCCTCACCCTCCTTTTATGCAGTAATGTGGCCACACCATAGAAGAAGATTTAGCCAAAAAGTAGAAATTTAGCAGTGCTGGACACACCTGAGAGCAGGGGAAGTTCATGCTACTGTTTGACTTTCACCGAGCTGGAAGATACTGAGAATGAACTTTCTCTGATGATATATAAAATGAGTTCAGCAGATCTAAGAACAAGCAGAAGTGCAGGTTTGCTGGAAAAAAAAAAAAAGAAAAAAAAAAGCAAAACCCATTGCAAGTGATACTGTCTAGCACAGACTGGAGATCAAGTGAATTACTGACCCTGGATTCCCATTCCTTGAGATCAGGAAGGGAAGGGAAGGAACCTTGGCAGGGTGAAACTTCCCCTGGCATTCCCCCCCTTATGATTAAACACAAGGGCTCATTCTCCCAGGCCCTCTCACTGGCACCTTTCACAAACTCTCCATTTAGTGAACAAGAACGAGGAAACTGCAGAGGGATACGCAGTTCTGAATTTACTGGCAGAAACACCATCAGTTTCAGCTTGATGTTGTTGACCTCTGATCAATGTGTTAAGTTTTTATGTTCAAGTAGCTGGTACAAAGCCAATTTTATGAATTGAGTTTTAAACTTGTACAAAGCTCTTCAGAAAGAAGAAAAAATTTAGGCTGTGAAGCTGTTGAAATGATGCTGATGCTGACCTGAAATACTTTGATCTTGTAGAGACAGAGCACAAAAGGCACTCAGACATTTTGCGTGCATCAAATGAATTAGGTTAGTGACATGTATCCTCTTCTTGTGCTTCCATTAATGTTTCTCCTCACTGAGAGATGATGACCACCAAAGACAGTTAATATAACGTGCTTCATCTGGAATACAGTCCAGCACAGCAGGGTACTGAGGCCTTGGCACAGAGACAGTTAAGCAAGCCAGATGAGGTTCCAGTCATACCTTTCATAGCCAAGACTGTGTAGTTGATTTATGTCCAGTGCTGATGATGACAGAAAAGTGCAGGCTAGTTAAAACAGGACTCATGATGTATTTCATGTATGACTGGACAAAGCTTAACACAGCAGGTCAAAGACATAGCAAAAATTCAGGTCCTTAATAAATGCCCTCTTCTGCATCTCACTGGAAGGCTGCAGAGGGTATCACCCTAATGAGCTTGGCACTGCCAGTAAGCTGCAGATTCCTGCCCTCGGGCTCTGTCCACGCTGTACGGCATCAGCCAGCTGACCTCAGACCACCTTCATCAGCTGTTTGAATGGACCTCACTCAAGCTGGCCTCGAGCAGCCCTCAGGCCACCCTTCCTGCAGGCAAAACTTGCTGCACGCTCTCTTCCAGCACCAGCATGCTCACAGGCAGCTGGGAATTGGTCAACTCAACTGTCGTGTCCTCAGGAACAGTTAAACAGACTTGGTCCGACATACCTGAGGAATGTCACTTCCCTCTCAGCTGCTGGAGTTGCAGCAAAGGGCAGAAGCCACTGGAGACAGTCCAGCCGAGCGTGGTACCTCTGATGTCTTTGACTGTAAGGTGCACGAAGCAGAAAGCATCTCCATTTCACAGCACCTAGCACAGCAAGAGCCTCACTCTCCTGGGAAATAGTGTGCACAGCACAAAACCTTATCTCAGTCTTTCCCTGCCTCCTTCTCCTTATTATCTTTAGAGAAAAAGAAGATTTTATGGTTGGATTCTATTATTTGTGGGGGTTTTTTTGATGGAGCAGCAGAAACAATATTAAATGCACAAAGAATACCTGCTGATTTTCATGGCACTATCAATTTCCTCTCCAGCATGGAGGAGAGGCAGGGTATGGGTCAAGGGAAAAAAGATTTACTTTGCCTTGATACACACAGCCTCGGCAACACAGTTGTGAATGTACTGAATTTGTAATAAGCCATTCAAAAAAAGCTCCCCTAGAAGACTTTATAACTTTGTAGGCAACCAGCCTCCATAATCAAGTCTTGCAACATAGCTTGCTACTTCATAAATTTGAAATAAATCATAAAAGGGGCATATTAAAATAATTTGTATCAGTAGGGACTGATTTAAAGCCCAGCTCCTCATCCATCAATGAGATGCTTTCATTTGCTAGCATATTCCTCCAAACTGCAGGAAAAGCTTCGCCAAATCCATTAATAATAAAAAGAAGAGAGCCTTCACAGAGCAAATGGACAAAGGGAAAGCAGAGAAAGATACTCATAAGCTTCGTTTTCTTTACAAGATCCCCTCCAAAAATAATTATGGTAGACAAATGCTGCCATGACTTTTTGTCTTTTAGTGAAGAATAATTTAGGACAATTTCTAATGCATGAAAATAACTTTTTTTTTTTAATTTTTTTTTTTTATTACCATTCGGCTCAGAGGGGATAATACATTACAGGGGAGAGTGGCTGGAGAAAAAAATTTTGGAAGGCAGTAAACTCATCCGTTTCGCTGGGAGAAGTCCAGCGAGGAAATGATTTATCCTGTGAAAACTACTAAAGAAATGGATATCGGTGATGCAAAGGGAGCAGAGGGAAGGGATTCCAGTTTATCTTTCTTTCTTTCTTTCTTTCTTTCTTTTTTTCTTTCTTTCTTTCTTTCTTTCTTTCTTTCTTTCTGTTTTTTCTTTTTTCCGCTTTTCTCATCGTTTCGCTTGAGCCACAGTAGATATTTGTGGCTGACCGGAGAACCGCCCCGTAGCTGCGGGCAGGGCCGGGCCGGGGCAGCGGGGGGTCGGTGCGGGACAGGGACAGGGGCACCCCGGGCCCCCCGGAGCAGCGTGTGCCAGCGCCGAGGGAAACCCCGGCTTCAGCGGGTTCCTCTGCTGGGTTTCCTGCAAAGTGCAGCAAAGCTGACAGTAGCTCTAACCTGTCCTCCTGATGAGCTCCGTGTTTAGAAACATCGCTCCAAAAACATGTTGTTTGCACACGCTGGAGTGTTTTATCAGAAAGACTCGGCATTGCCTCTGAAATACCAGAGCCTTAAAAAACCTCCAGCTGCTAGAAGGAGCTATATTTTCTTCACTCTGTCAATCGGCATTTAAATGTGAACTATCTCGAATCCTTCCGTAGGAAACACAATTAAAGTGTCATTAAGAAAGCATTTCTCACATATCTTTTTCTGTAATAAACCAGTTAGGCTCAGTGTTTCCACACTGTGTGGTATGCTGAAATACACAGTAAATCCGTGGCCATTTAACACACTAATTGGAGCAAAAGGGATTCAAATCAGGAACTGGATTTCAAGTACTGCTCCTTTTCATGCCAGCAATGCCAATATTTTCAGGTGTCATGTTCGGAGTAACTAGCACAGAGAAATATTTTATAGCTGTAACTGGAAAAAAAAAAAAAACTTTCCTTTCTCTGAGAATTATAAATATTATAACTGAGGTTAAAAGCCAGTTTTTTGTTTGATGGAAAATATTCTCACCTAAAGTATGGAAATTCTTTGGGAAAGGCTTTTTGTTGGTAGTTTTGATCTTTCAGCTTGGCAAGAACAAGGGACTCTGAACTCTTAGCAAAAGTTAGAGAGACTCTGTTTTTAGATGAGAAAGAGTTTGGTTTATGTCTTTTTGCAGTGCCAGCTTCTTTATTTGAAATAAGCAGCATGTTTTCTTTCTGGTAACACTGTTTTCTTGCTGCCTTCCCACATGTAGCTCCATGCCTTGCTGTCTCAAGGGAAAGGATTGTGAAAATGTGGACAAAAAACAGGGGACTCCAAGCACCTGATGCTGCGCTGGGAGAGGCAAATACAAAGAAAATGATTCAGACAGAATTGATGAATGAAGGAAGAAATTAAATAAAGACAGACCAAGGTAAGATTTTCACGAGGTAATATTTCCACTGAACTAACTTCTGGGGGAAAGACGAGGAGAATTGTGTGAGATTCCCCACCCTCATCCTTTTTTTTTTCCTGTGACCAAAACACTAGTGTTTTGCCACCTCACCAGGTTGTTTAATCAACAGGAACTGTGATAACCTCCAGAATTTTATAGCCATTAACAAATCCATTAAATCTCATCGGATTAGCTTTATGGTCGCTAAAAGGGAGCTCACCTTCCCATGTCTGATTTTAAGAGATATCTCACACACGGTGCTTTGGCAATCCTGTGTGAAAGGGCTGTAGACTCACAATACAGACCTCACATTCCCCTTGTTCTCAGAGGTGCTCTGCCAAGGTATTACAAGGGTGCAAATATTCCACAAAGCTGTAGATCCTCAAATCCTCAAACAGAAGTTCTTGCCATGGGCTCTGGGGACAAACTCTGCCCTCCCCGGGACCCCTCAGCTCTCAGTTAAGAGCTCCTACCCCAGGATCTGACCCCAAACCCTCTGGAAACTTGATGGGCTTTTTGCCAAGCCCCCAGATAGGCAGTGGATGCCCAAAATAAAGGTCTCCCCACCTTTACCATAGGGGCAGAGGGTCTCCCCCCCAGACAGGGGCAGATTCAGCTCCCACCGTACGCCTGAGACATCTCAGGTCCCTGGAACCATCCCCAGAAAGCCCTTGTTCCCTCAATCACCTCCGAGGGTTGGCCACGGACCTGCCCCAGATATCGACCCAGTTGTTATTTCCTTTGGAGCCACTTTGGATTTGCCTTGTGGTTCTGTCTTCTTTCTTTTTTAATGGGAACATGTATGGGTTTTGCAATAAGTCCTTTTGCAATATTTCTGGTTTGCATCAAATTTTGATTTGCTCTTTGGACGAAAGGCTTTCAGAAAAGTCTTTTGTTATTGTTGCTGAGGCAGATTTCAGCTTGCTGTTACCTAAAGCCATCTAGCTTGTCATGGCTTTAGACAGAAAAAAGTCAGCCTTAATTTTGCTGATTTTAGGTTTTAATCCCTTGCTGTCAGATATATTTTTACATATAAAAATATAGATTTCTATAATATATAATATGTAATATATATGTGCGCATTTTATACTTTATATAAATGGGGATTTTATGCCTTTCTCCCCCCTGCTGCCGTTTTTATGGTTGTACTGAGTTTGCAGGATTGTACCTTGTCACACAGGCCCCCCGGGCAGAGTAAACGTCCGTGAACTATCCACCCTCCCGGAAGGGCTGACCTGTGCTCTCTGCACTGAAAAGCAGCTCCTGCCTTTCTTGGTGTGTCCTCCCTGGCCCAGTGCTTTTTCTTTTTTAACCCCAAATAATTTTTCAAAGCAGCCTCCTGGCTGGGAGTGCTGAGTGCTGGCCTTCGTGAGGGCTGGCTGGGATGCAGAGACCCAGGCTTGACCCCATCTCTGGTCCTCAGGCCAAGCTGGGCCCATCTTTGGGTGAATTCATTTCAGGCTGAACTTTGTGTGAACCTGGGCCCGAGGGGAAGGGAACCCGACAGAGCAAGGCTGATGGAGGCAAGTTCTGAGCAAACCCATCAGCCTGAGTAAATATTGAACAAGTCCATGTGAAGGCTGGGGTTGAAATGGAGCTGTCAGACCAGTGTAAACTGAAAGGATAGGTGAGGCCTCTGAAGAGCAAGGAAACATTTTGTACACTCACTTCTGCAATTGTTCCTTCCACCCGAGCCCTTTGCCCCGGACCTCATTTCACCTGCCTGAGAGGCTAAAGCAACCCAGAAGCTGATTGGCACTGAAATATCTGTGTTGGTGGAAGCAAATGGCTGAGAGGAGAGGGGTGAGCAAGGGGACGGCACCGTGGGGTGGCCCTTTCAGTGGAGTGAGCAGGGGGCGTTACAGCTGGGGTCGGACATGAGGCAGCAGATCGGAGGTCCCCAACTTAAATCCAGGTGACCTAAGCAGCATCAATCCTGAAAAATAAATATATTATTGTATTTGGTACAAGTGAAATGCTTTGTCTATAAATACATATCATCCAAATAAACGCATATATGCCCAGCTCCCAGAACTGAGCCTGACCATGCTCTGGCCATTGAGTGTGCAAGCTCTGAGGCCCACTGGGAGTGTGAGGGCTCCCACACTCACCCAGCGCTTCCCACAGCTGCAGGTCTTTTGCCTGGTTCACCAGGGATGTTAGTGACACCTGAAAATGTGTTTATGTTAAAATGTTGAGAAATGAAAATCCCTCCTGGTTTACCTGATCTAGGGTGTATCAACTCCCTTGGCAATGTTAGTGCATAGGCAGGTGCATGGGCACCTTGCTGCCTTGAGGCCACTGGCAAAAGATGGATCAAACTCTGTTTCATTTCTGACTCACTCACTGTGTGATGAAAATGTCTCTCCCTCTCCTGCTCTGGTTTTGCCAAGAGCTGGGGCAGAGGTTGCCCCTAACTAGTTTTATTGTGTGAAATGAGTTTGGAGAAACCCAGAAGGCTTCCTCCCCTCTTCTCCTCCACTTCAAGGCATCAAAGGCTTTTCGGGGCCGGCAATAGCTCAACCCGGCCACAGTACAGTCACTGAGAGGAGGTTTTGTCCCCAGAGACCCCCAGGAACGCTTCACACCTTCAGTACAAAGAGGCTCTGGGAGCAGAGTTAATAGCAGCCAGCAAAGTGGAGTTGAAAGTAAGGAAGTCTTCAGGGTATTATTATTATTATTATTTAATAGAATGTCCTCTTCTGAGATCAAAAGGGCCTCACATTGTGAGAACAAATGCTTTAGGCAGAGGAGAAACATTTCACACCAAGGGGTAAGGAACAGATGGCCCTGGAGGAGCTGCCACACCAGGCCAGAGCTCCGGGTGTGCTCCTCGGGTCTCTGCTCTGGGAGCAGAGCCAGGGGAGAGGGACTCTCGCATCCCTTCCCCATCCCCTCCTCCCGCAGAGGGACAACAGCTCCAACACGACAACTGCCATTAATAATTTACACAGTTACATTTCTTTAACTGGGAATTTCCCCTTCCTTTGGGATATTAAAAGAATAAATCTCCATTAAGACGTGGCTTTGTGTGTGAGTGTACAGGGGCACTTGGCTAATTTTCCTGCTCATGAAAAATGCAATACCAGGGACCCATGGACAGACACACATGGAGATATGGGAATATATGAGATTATAAATAGCCACGTTGTTGTGTATCATTTATGTAAAACAAAGGAGTGTGTGTAGACCTCCTATTTGTGGTAAAGTTTGACTATGGCAATAGGGCTTAATATCAACAGGGACTTCTGCATGCAGGTCTGCAGAGACTCGTGTGTGCCTCTTGCTGTGTAGTCTACGCTGATGCACGGTGGTAAGGAGCACGTGTTCATGTCCCGTATGGATACATAGGTCCTTGTGTGGGTACTGAAGTACCGGTGCCCGCTCTTTATCTGCTTCTCTGGATGTGGGGCAGACAAGGGTGTCCCTCACCACTTCACAGGAGCATCTGTTACCGGCCAAGGGACCCCCAGCCGCGGGGGTCCTGGCATGGCCTTTCCAGCCGGCTCCTGCTTCGCAGCAGTGGGTTTCGGGCTCTTGAGACAAAAGGGAGCGTGAGAAACTTGGAGGGAGAGCAGGGGAGAAAAAGAGATTAGCTGTGTTCGGTGCTCGTTGTTAGAGAAACACGGCTTGGCAGCAAGGGGGGCAAAAGCAATGGGGCGAGGGGGAGCCCGGAGGGGGTTACATATGTAAGGGCACATCGGCACCATCTCTGCGGACTCTTCCGGAGACTCCCTTTGAGTTTCAAATGGGAGCTGGGAGCCTTTGTTGTGCCCGACACACTGACACATCAGTCCCCTCCTTTTTGTCCCGGCCTTTCCGCTCTCCCCAGCTCTTGCGGGGCCGGCCGGCCCAGCTCTGCCCTCCTCACCTGGGAGCGAGCGGGGCTCCAGCCCCTGCCCAGCCTGCGTAGGGGCAGAGCAGGGCCCAGGGACATAGCCGGGGCCAAAAATCATCTCAGTGGAAACGCACAAGCTTTCTGAAGCACAACGCCCTGTTTCGATGAGACAGCTTAAATCACAGAGGTTCAGCAAAACCTTCAATCGCATTGGTTCAACGCATAGGTTAAACCGAGCTGACTCACAACCAACAGGTTATAAAGTCAATCTGGCTGCCTGTGCTTTTTTTTTTTTTTTTTTTTTCCTCCTCTTTTCCCGGGTTTTGCAAACTGCTAGGGTAAAAAAATCCTTCTTTCCCCTTTTCCCCCCTTTTTTTTTTTTTTTTTTTTTTTTTTTTTTCCTTATCTCTGAGCTAATTGGACACTCAACAATCTTTTCTTTCGAGCAAGAGAGGTGTATTAGATGGAGTAAGATTGTATCGCCGGGGAAGAGCGATGCTCTGTCACCTAGGGACCTCCAGATGAGCCGGGCCGGGGCCGAGCGGTGCTGCCGGGCAGGGGGTGCCCGGGCTCGGCTCCAGTTGCAGCAGGTACTTTGCTCATTCTTCGCCCCACTCACGCCCCCACCGAAAAGGTTTGCAAATTTGACGAAGCCAGAACAATAGTTTCTCCTGGCAGCCCCTCTGTTTACTTGTTTAGAAATCCCAGAGGCGTTTCGAGGTAAAAAGGTCAGAGCTATACCCGGGCTCGCTGCCTCCTCCCTCCCCGCCCGGCCCCCGGACGGCTCTGTCCTGCCGGTACCTGCGCCGGGCCGCGGGCTCCATCCCCCCGCGAACGGGTCTCGTGTGTTATTTATACTGCGGAAAACACCCTTTCAGGGGTCGCCTTGGGAAACTGAAAGGAGAGAACTAAAGTGGCGCTTCGTTTTGGTTTTGAGTTGGCTCAGCCTCACAGAACTGATCCGTATAAACGAGAAACGCGCTTCGCCCCCGCCCCGGACCCCAAGTCCGTTCCAGTTAATGTTGCTGCTTCTGTGATGCAGATCTGCTTCCGTGCCGGGATGCTTACACGGATGATGATGATTTCGTGTTCTCACCAGGCCTCGTTGCACTGTAAAATAACTGCACTTGGGGAGTGCCCCGTCTCTATCCGGTCCCGCCTGGGCGACTTGTTTTGAACCGCTCCCGAAGCGGAGGCGAGCGCCGGGCACGATCCTGCCGCTACCGATGCCAAGAGGGGGGGTCGTAGGGTACCCGCAGGAAGCAGGATCGGGCGTTTTGTTCGTTTTGTTTGGGAGCTTTGGCAGCAGCCGGAGACCTTTTCCTTCCTCCTCCTCCCTCCGAGCCCGGGCTCCCCCCGCCCCGTGTCGCGCATTTCCCTGGACGGGAAAGATTTCCATTTCGCTTAGAGTTGAGAGGACTTGCATGTGGAAAAAGTAAACTTTATTAGACTGAGGTAGTTTCATTTCGAGATACAGAGCACGGGGAAGGAAGTGGAGGGGAAATAGGAGATTCCGATTAAGAAACCGCTAGTTTCTCTCGATGACGTTTTTCCCTTTAAAACAATCTTTAACAATAAAGTTGCCGTGTTTTTCAGTTCGTCCTACCCTAAAGTTTCTCGTGGGGAAGGGAAACAATTTAGCCATGGTTAAATAATGTTTTTTTTTTTTTATCGGACTCCGATAAGCCTAAGAGGGTGGGGCACAAGGAACCGTGCTACTTCGCTCCAAGAATTCAGGCTATCGAGACGTACAATAAATAGCAGCCAGTGCATCAGTGCCTGGGGGAGCCAAGCCCCGCGGCCCCCCCGCAGCCTTGTTCCCGTCCACCTTCACACCTCCTACGACAGTGACCGTTGCCCAAAGTACCCCGAGGTCAGCCTTCGCCTCGTCTCGTTTGCTTTGATAGCACAACCCTCCCTCCCCCAGGATCACTAGCAGTCACAGTCGTAGAGCGTGTAGAAAACCCTGTAAAACAGTAATAGTGCAAAATGGTAGCAGAGGAATTGCCTTTTTTTTTCCTTTTTTTTTTTTTTTTTTTTTTTGCTTGGTGTTTGGGTCTTCGCAGAGGCCTCTAGCATCTTCCACACATCAGATCTTATTCCAAGATATACATACAGTAAATAAAAGGGAAACAAAAAAAATACCCAAAACTTTTTTACAATCTCGCGGGAAGGAAAAATACATCAAACGTAGGATTCTTGCAGGCAAAAGTCGTTGTGCACATTTTTAAAACGGGAGAAAACTAAATTCGTTTTAAAGTTTCTGTGGTCGAAAGTGCAGTTCCTATAGGGGAGGGAGAAGGGAGAGGGAGAAACGTCCCTGAGACAAACGCCTATTGCTAAGGCTGTACGAGGACACGGCTGCTCCTTTGGAGTCCAGTGTTTTACAGAGGGTCTATAAATTAAGAGACAGAAATGCAAGCCGGAGAACTGGTATCGCACGTGTGGAGACGGCCGGAGCCAAAGGGACTGCTCGGAGAGAAGCGTGACCTTGCTTCCGCGCGTGTGTGCGGACGGGGCTGTGCGTGGGAGGTGCGTGTTCGTGCGTGTGTGTCTGTTGGGGGTTGCAGGGAGCAGCTGCCCCCCGAGGGCAGCCCCGGGCTCATCTCTGGGCCCCTGCGGAGACGCGTTTCAGGAAGACACCGAGCTGGGGGAGGCCTCAGGTGAGGTGCAGTTGGACTGATCCGAGGCTTCACTCGCTTCCTTCGCAGACCTGGAGGCAGCAGCCGGGGCGAGACCTTCCTTTTCCCTCTTCTTCTGCTTCATCCGCCTGTTCTGGAACCAGATCTTGACCTGGGTTTCGTTGAGCTCTAGGGTAGCGGCGATCTCCACCCTGCGGGCCCGGGTGAGGTACTTGTTAAAGTGAAACTCCTTCTCCAGCTCCGTGAGCTGCTTGGTGGTGAAGTTGGTGCGGATGGTGTTGGGCTGGCCCAGCAGTCCGTACTCCGACACTTTAGCTGTTAAGGAGCAAACACCAACAGGGCAGGAGCAGCCAGAGCAATTCCCTCGC
>VXBL01000996.1:189382-205083 GCA_013400195.1 Aramus guarauna | reverse complement strand
TTTTTTTTTCTTTTCCCCCCCTTCCCGCTAGGGACAAGGCAGCGGCGGTCCCTCCCGCTCCCCCCACACGCCACCGCCTCAGCACCCGCCCGCCTCACTCGGCCCCCCGCACGCATGCGCGGCCCGCCGCTCCCGCCGCCTCAGCGCAGCGCCCCTCAGCCCCCCGCTGCGGAGCCCGTCTTTACCTTGCACTCGGCCAAACACTTCGTAATCCACCGACTTGAGCGCGCCGGAGGCCTTCGCCAGGGCAGACATGGCGGCGGCACCGGTGAAGGAAGAAGCCCCTGTCGCGTCGCGCGTTGCTCTCCGGGCCGCGGCCGAACGGGGCCGCAGCGTCCTCCCGGCGAGCGGCGTCCGGACGGGAGCGCGCGAGGCTCAAGCTTCCCGCGTAAGCGTCCGCCTCACACAGGGGGGAACCGGGGAGAGGGGTGGGGACACGACATGGCACCCCAAACTGACCCCGGGCTGGTGGCGGGAAGAGACCGCCGCTCGGGGAACACCTCTCCCTCCGTGAGGGAACGCGGCCTCGTAGCTCTGAGGGGAGGCGCGGCCTCGCACCGCCTCACCCGGAATACGAGCGCCCTGCGGCAGCCGCAGCCGACGGCGTGTCGTGAGGTACCGAGCCCTCCTGAAGGAGTTAGTCATTCCCTCGTCTAGAGAAGGTTAGAAACGGGTTGAGAGAGCGAAGGTCTGAACGAGACTGTCTCCTGTTTCAGGGCTGGTGCAGTAGGTGTGTACACCCAACCAGGTTTCTCACCTCGAGCATCCCGTGACAGGTAACCAGCTTTAGCATTTTCGAGGTATTTACAAGAATCATTGACACAAAAAAGTGTTTGCCATACGTGCCTGAACTGAGGTAATTTTGATGGATAAGGTAGAAAGTTAAGTTGTTGAGAGCTACATCATATAAAACCCCACAGATTTGTCTTGAGCATCCTTCTCTAGCAAGGCTGCATGACTCTTCTCACATCTCCACATTACTTAAACTTTCACCCAGAGTTTAAAAGCTCATGTCTCTCCCCATTCAACCCCTGTGCTGAGGCAAATACCAAAGCCAGCAAGGGGCTGGGCTCCTCAGCTGCAGCAGCAGGCCTTGGAGACAGAAAGCTCACTTCATGCAAACTATTCACCAGACCTTCACAGTCATACCTATTAGTGCTCATGTATTCATTAGTAAGCCTTTCCAGAAGTGTTTGCATGTAATTTCTTTTATGTAGATGCTACACATGCAAAAATACAGGCCAGAAACTGATTCTTTAATAGGCTGTCTCCCCAACAAAATCCCACAAAGATTTTCTATGGCTGCTTGCAGTTTAACTTCTCCCCTGTATTTTGCTTTTNCTTGCAGTTTAACTTCTCCCCTGTATTTTGCTTTTTCTAAAAAAAGAAAAATTTGTCTTCAGGCAGAATTCTACACTGAAAACAACATTTAACCAACCTTAAAAGATGAACTCAGCCTTCTGTTACCAAGACATAAAGCCAGGTTCACTGTGACTTTACAATAAAAATCAAAATTTTATTTGCTGTCTGCATTAGACAACTCCTTCCCACACACCACTTCATGTCCTAGCAGTAATGCAGCATAACCTGAGTTGTTTACATGTTTGGATCTCCAAACTAGAGGAAAGTTAAAAATAGATCAAGACCTAGAAAACATACTGCTTTTCTGAGACACATCACATAACTAGAGAAGCAAGCAGTCAATTCAACACAGAACAAAAGTATTCACACAGAATCAGAAAACTTCCAATATCACAGGGAATAAGAACACAATGGACAAAGTTTCATCATTTGCTTTAACTATATAATATTAAAACAAACCCTTGCCTTTTACAGGGATCATACATTTTGCTAGCATGGAATCAACACCATTTTGTTTAAGAAGGAAGATTCTACAGGAAGAGGAGCAGAACACAGTATGGACTGAAAATCTTCTGTCATTTGCTGCCATCTTCCAGCAGTGAAGAGCAAGACAGGTAAAAATAAGTTTACAATAGCAGCCTATTTACAGTATAAAGCATTGTTAACACAAGCTTTAAAACCAGAGCTTTTTCTGGTGCTGATTACACTTTGTTGTCTACACATTCTACAACCTTTGTTTTATCAAGAGAATCTTTGATCTTTCAAGTCACTTTCTTCATGTCACTCAGGTCTCCTCACCTCTAACCAGCTCATGCTCAGGATGGGAATCCATTCCTATCACTGTCCTTGAAAGCTTCCTGGCTCAGAGATACTCTCATCTCCTATCTTCCTACTGCTATTGTTTTTTGTTTTTTTTTGAAAAATCAGTTTAAGATTTTTTTTTATTTGTCATAAGAACATCTTGCCACTCTTTCTCTAGACAAGTCTGAGTTTCTCATTATTTCACAGCAAGTAGCAGAGATACCATGCAGAGCCTGAAGAACTCCAGAAGACATCATGAAACATGTAATATTTTACAGTCCAAGTAATCAATATTAGTAATCAAATAGTATTCAAAAACCCTAATTAGCAAGAGGGCTTTAGCATATACTGTCAAGAAATGTAGACAGTCTATATGAAGTCAATGAACTTCTGAAATCCCCCCCCACTTTCAGCTGTTTACTCTAGGGTGATGTTGGCTTGAGAAGAATCAGCTGGTTGCACTTCCTAAAGCTGCAGCCAATTGTAAAAAAATGCAACACACCTACATCTGTGAAGGCTTAAGATATATTCCTTGATTATACTGCCAAAGAATGCAAGCGATTATGAACATTTCCTGCAACAAACAAATCATCATACATTTAGGATAAACACAAAATGTAATGCCATAACATCTGTACATCCATTAGAGATAAGATCCAGAGTCTTCCATACTGCTGCCAGCTTAGCTATTACCACATGTTGGATTCAGTTTGCTACTCAGTAAATAAGGGTGACCTTTTTTATTACTCAAGTAAAGCAGCTACAGTCATGATTAATATCTAAGTGAGAAATTCCAGGCTGCAGTAACAATTGTAGATGACCACTATGATGCCAGTTTGCCCAGGCCTTTGCTGTGCTCACAGCAGTTGTTTTTGTTAAGATTCATCACTTCATCACATTAATTTCACTTTTCTTTTCTGCTCACTGCCTATCCTTGTTAATTCAACTAAATGCTTGCTAGCTTTTAGTCTTCCATCTTGTGTTCTCACTTCTGACACACAGAACTTTGTGACTTTTACTCCCAGCACAATATAATCTAGGAACAACTACTACCACCACATAAGCTTGTACAGAAGTGCTTTATTCTGAAACTGCCTAGAGAGGTGCTTTGCTTAAGTTTTTTTGCAATTGAGGAAAACTACTGTAGGTAGAGCTAATTTCACTACTAGGTCATCTGCCTCTGAACATTAAGCCTTCAAAAGTTTTTCCTAGTACTTGTTTCAAGCACAGTAATTTTTTCTAATTACCTTATTTTTAATCATAGCATAAAGAAAGAGTATAGTAAAGTATAATATTATTGGAAAACACAAAAAACACTGCAATAGTAAATACAGCTAAACACACAGGAACAGCACATGTGCCTACGCAAGGAGCTGAGCGTGACCCAAACACTTAAATAGCACGGTCCTACAGTACCTGAGCAGGCAGAGCCAGGGGGTAGCAGCAGGGTCCATCCAGGAGCAGTACAAGACTAGACATGCAGCTACAACATAGAGACAAAATACATCCAAGAGACAAGGCTGAAAACTACTCTGTGACTCAGGAAGCAAGATGTGCTCAGTCCTGAGCTTAAATGGAGCTCCTGGACCAATGAGCAGAGGGGTGTGGTTGGGTCTCAGGTGAGACTGCTCAGGTCAGTTAGACTTATTGGTGCCCTTGACACCTATCAATAAAAAGCTTTTGATAAACAAATCCTTTGTTTATTAAGTTTTTGTTTTGGTTGTTAAAGTTATTCTGAAAGTTGTAGCTTCATGATGCTGTTTGTTCATCTCTGGCACAGAATAGTTGGAAAAACATTGAAATCTTTTTTTTCTTTCAATACCCACTACTCCTGTTTTCCCTCTGTCACCTCACACCACCCTATCTACTTGATGTTTTCCACTCCTGAAATTACTGGGTTTGATGTTCACGCAGATGTCCCATCAGGCACATAGTCTCCCACCTTGCAGACTTAATTCATCCTTCAACTTCTAACTATGCTGCTATTTTTCTGCACCATTTTAATTTAATATGGCTCCTCCTCAGACCTGTCTGTGATTGCTTTTCTACTCTTCTGCTACCTTTTTGTAGAGTTTCTTGCACAGTCTACAAACGATTAACATTCCTGACTTTCCTTTGGAGTTCACCCCTCTCTCTCAGCCATTGGCTTGCTAGCTGATATCTTTAGCTATACCTCTTCTTTAGAATTTTTAATATTTGTGCAACTCTGCTTCATCACTCTGTTTATCTGAACAAAACTCTAAACCTGACTCACATCCAAACGGCCGCCAGCTGGTTTTGATGAGTGGTTTCCCAAATGATACCAAAGGCTCTAGATAAAAGAAGCTACTGCTCCTGTTGCCTGGTTGCTGCTGTTGGTTGGGGAGTATTGAGTACCCAGGAAGAAGGTTAGATACTATGTAAGGTTAGTTTATCATTTCTAGTTTCTTTTCTTTGTTTGTTTTCTTTCAAATATAACATATGTCAGTCTTACTCTTTTATTCTTTAAAATAATGCCTTGTCCTTCCTTTGCATTTACTTTTTCAAGTAAAATGACGTACTTTCTTCAGTAGCTGCCTTCTTTACTTTGTTCCCTTACCATGTTTTCTTCTCCTGAATTGTGTTTTCTCTCATTATTTCATTTTTGAATAAAAATTAATAGGTTTTTCAGCTTTACAGACTTAATTTGTAAAAATTTCTTTAGGCTCTTTATTTTGCCAGTCTTTATCTACATCACATCTAAATATGCTAAAAATTCTTTGAAGGCTTAATCTTGACCAACTGTGAAATAAGAGATGGTTTTGCTTCATTCTGTATTTTTCTTTTTCTGCAGATCACTGGCTATCAGTAGCTGCCTTCTTTTAAGGCTTAAGATTAGGTTTCATACATCAGAGGAAGTATAAGTACTCTATAGAAAAGTGCAGAAAAAGGATGCCTGTTAAGAAAAAACACCTGACTATAAATTACCAAGCCAAAAAACAAAGTAGTGTGTAGCAAAAATGAAGTCTCATGTTAAAATAGAACAACATAGGAGGAAACTGTTTTCTTTAGCTGCATCATAAACAAAAAAAATTACTGTAAAACTGCAAAACTTGAATATCAAGCATATAAATGTGATAAAGTCTTTGAGGAGGATCTATCTGCATACTTACATTGCAATTATTACTATGTAACCTAGAGGAAAAAAAAATAACAGAATGGTTGAAGGAAGTAGCGCGTTCATTTTTGAAAGAGGATTTGGTTACCCTTCTGGAAAAATAAAAATGAAAGGTTGTTGAAGTAATAATGCATGGACAAAAATAACAATTGCTAAAGCACATGTTTGGTAGCTGCCTGATTACATACATTGTAGATAAATTTGCAGTATGCCCATAGCCCAGGCAGGTGACCTGGTTACAACATTTGTCTCCTGATCCATTTATAATGCAAGACCCGAATCCAGCAATCTGATCTGTGTGGGAGGACCCACACACCTGTGCGGAGGCTCACTGAAGCAAGTGGAGTGTTGCGCAGAGGGAGGGTCATGCCTACGCAGATCAGATTACAGGACTGCAGCCAAATTTTGTGTGGATGGGGCCTAAAGTTGTCCCCCTTGCGCTCTAAAATCATGGACTCCTTACATAAGGTGACACAAGTTACATGGTGATGGATACGAAATTGTGAACCCATCATTTTATTGTATATTGTGTAGACTTTGTGTTACTTTGTGCTTTTTCCAACAGTTATTTTGAGAGCCTATATGTAAAATAACAATGTTTTCGTACAGCAAATTGCACAGAAGACTTTTTAGTTTATTAAAGCCCTAATTCACTACATCCTGATTCTGTCTAGGGCATGAAGACCTATCAACTGTATTCTTGTCTTAAAAAAGCTTTTATTTTTCAAGTTAAAATAGTAATTTCCAAAGTTCTTTTGCTTGTGTTCCTATTCACAGCTCGATAATTTTGTTTGACATCATACATGCGTCTGAATATTTGATGAAACTAAACTATTGACTTTTCAACACTTTCTTTATCATTGCCATGTCAAAGTCCTTAGTTTGCTTAACACTCCTCCACGTAAAGATCTACAGCAATAAACAACTAAACCTCTACCAACAAAACCATGTGAAAATAAAGTTCAGGTCTTTGAGTCTAAATTAAGCTTTAAAAAGTATTTTCACTCATATGTAAAAAGAAAGAATCTTCAGGTAAACCAGGTCTAGTTAGTAGTAGTAAAAATTTTAACCTGAAAATGTAATAAGGGACTAAACCACTAGGTACAAATGAATGAGGAAATGCGGTATGAGGAAATCAGCCCTGAAGACTTGCATCAGCAGTCCAAAGTTCCCTTATATCATAAAAGGTTGGTAAATAAAACATGAGAATATGAACTGATATATACTGGAGCAAAGAAAATCTATTTCAAACAAAAATGTGACTGATAAGTTATACTATTGAGTTCTAAGGCATAAGAATCAGAGGGTGCAGTTTGGGGTTAAGTCTGTCCATCCTGTGCTGGCTTGATGGGTCAAGTAAGTCTTGGCTCGATGATTAAATCTAAATACAACCCCACCTACTATAGCGCCTGCAAGGATTTAAATTTGCTGGTATAGTTTCATTACAGAAGGTAAGTATAACTTGAGTTTATAAGCAGTTTGTGAACAAAGGAATAATTTAACTATAATATTTTAATTTTGTGAATCCATGACCTAGAAGTTTTATGCAAATTAGATTAGATCCTAAACTAACGTACATGTAAAAGCAATGTTATTCAGGAGAAAGTATTCTGCATGCAAATGGAATGTCTTCAACTTAGCAAGCTGCTCTTCTTGTGTTGTCTTTGAGCTCTGTTTTACCCGGATTATTAATGATTTGAAATGTGCTTCCTGAGATTTCATTGGAGACATCAGTGAGCTCCGACAGAGAAGAGAGAAAGGCTTGGTGAAGAAGGGGAGCCCAGGCCATCCCCGTACATTTGGGAGCGCGTTAGAAGTCTTAGTGACATGATAGGAAAGCAAGAGATTTATCTGACCTTTCATTTATGAAATATCCATTCACAGGAAACACACTAAAATTTGGGAAAAACATTGACTGAGATGCTGCTGATGCTTATTGTTCTCTTCTTACGCAACACACTGAGGAGGAGAAGATGTGGTCATTTAAGACAGTTAGTTCTTTATTACCATCAAAATATGGGAAATTTAAGCATTACCCTTCCCACTACCACCAGAACAATGATGTCAGATTTTTGTGGAGGATTTAGGGCTCTAAAAGATCTAAGAAAGCACAAAGGAGTGTGGGTTGGTAAAGGAACGGTTTATAATGGAGGTGGGTTGACAGCTGTTACACTTTGCAGTTCTGTGAAACTGTTTGATTCATTCTCATTAACTGCATTAGCCCACTATTTCTTCTCAAAAGCAACAAAGAAAAACCCTAATTTGTATTTTGGAATCTTGAAATGTATTAGTGCAGCCTGTGTCATCAGGTATTTCAGTCAAGTCTTGCTGAATTGATTGCTGCTTCAATTCTTGGAACTGGGTAACTTCAAATGGGAGGAATCAGTGTGATTTTTGTAGCAAGAATTCATGTTTTGGATCAACTTGAATGCTTTTGAGAAATCAGTGCTTATGTGGAAAAGGGTGACATGGTTGATAGTGTTTCTGGATTTTTAAAAAGCTTTTGACAAAATCCTGTATTAGGTTACTCTGGGCTGTAAAAGCATGAGCCACTGAAGAACTACAGCACTATCTCATTACAGTAAATGACTGGGCATTAAAAAGTCAGACTAAATTCAGTGTTAAGCAAGGTAATGCACAGAGCAAAAGCACACCAAACTATGCAAACACATAGATGAGCCATTTATTATTCAAGAAAGATTCTGGACTTACTGTGAACAGCCCAGTGGCTGTCAAGAAAAAGCTCTAGGAGAAGAATATTAACAGGGAAAATGCCTTGGAATAGCTTCATATGAAGGAAGACTAAATTAGTATTTTCCTGTGTCTTTTTGAGACAAAAGAATATTAGTCTATCCAGTAGGGGATACCACACAGGTCTGTGTAATTGTAAATGGTGAACAGGCCTTGTTATTTCTCATACATGAGAACTTGTGGGCATCAAACAAAATTACCAGGTAACAAGTTTAGGACAAACAAAAGGGAACAACTTTTCACACTGTGCATGAATCAGAAATTGTGGCTGCAGAACACTTATGCCAAACCATAATGAGCTTAAAGAGCAGATAGGTGAGGGGATGAAAAAACAATTTAGCACTATTAAACTCAGTGAAATAGCCTGTGACTCAGGATGTCTGTCTGCGAACTGAAGAAAATGGAGAGTATACAGAGGGGAAGTAAAATTGCATGTGTGCCCAGATCTTAGTCTGTAGTTCTTAGTTTTAATCTTGTCACAGGAAACTGTTCTTGCATATTTCCGCAGCAAAGACTGAGGTCAGTCTTAAACTGGAAGCTTTCCTGGAAAAAAAAAAAAATGTTGGCATAGGCTGGAGAGAGAAAAAGGCACAGAGCTGGTGAATCTAATGAGAAAACAGAGGAATATCTAAGTTTAAAAAGAAAAAAATAAATCAAAATGAGGTAACCAGAAGGAGATACTGAACAAAGCAACCCTGATGGTACCAGTTGCTCCGTGGAGAGCTAGAGGATGCTAGCCCACGTTTTGAGCAGAGGCATGATAGCATTGGGTACACTGGGCCGATGGTCTTGACTGGTATGGCCCTTCTTGTAGCTTACAGTGTAAGCGCTGATGGGACGCAGAGCTGTTGTGCTTGGCAGCTAAAGCAAATCAAGCCGTTGTATACTCTGTTGGGATCCGAAAGTGATCCATACTTGGTAACATCTCTGGTACCCCTGATGCCACCCTGAATTCCCTTTCTTCCCAACTTTGCATTTCAAAATGCCCTGCTTTTCAGAGGGTGTTCATTTGATGGGAATAGCCAGAGTGACTCTGGTTGCTTCTAATTTCAGAGCCTGTCAGGCCTCCTGCTGATACCATTCTAGATGTTGATGACCAATCCCTTATTCCATCTTTCCCAGACAAAGAGGGCTGGAATCTCCAAGGACAACCATTTTTCCAACCGTGTCTCATCAGACAGATTAATTCGTAGCATGGTCATAGGATCTGAGCGTGCATTTAGCAAAGCCAAGAAAGCATGAATCAGATTCTGTATTCATCCGTTGCACTGTTACTGAAAAAGAAAACACATGGGGGTTGTAGATAGAGTGGTATCACTATCTGTCTGAGGAAGTAACAGTTAACGCCTACTGTATTGTCCTGCAGAGCTCTCTTTTGAGATTACAAGCTATCTTTTGTGCTCTTTTTGTTCAGGATGGATTCTCTTTCTCACTTGAGTTTTTCAGGCTTCCTTAGTTCTTTCAACCAGTTCTTGGTACTTTGCCCAGCAGAAGGGCAGCTTCTGGCTTTATACTAAATATGGCTGTTTTCCACTGGGCTTGGCCTTTAAGTTACGATGTACAAATGTGGTAAGAGCGACTTTTCCCTTTCCCTGGGGTTTCTATGAATTTACAGTCCTATTGTGTTCCTTAATTAGAACATTCTTTCTATCCTAGATGGCTTTTTTGACAGTTACATTTCCAAGGTTGTTACGAAGTGTTAATTTATGATCATTGTTTCACCCTGAGCCCTTTTTAAGGGGACACCTGACACAATAATAAACCCCACCAATTTACATTTCCTTGAATCCCAGTTTTAGTCAGTGGGACCTGCATTGCTATAATTGTGCCCCTGACACAATTATACTTCTTATCCCCATGTTACTAGGATATAAGCACAAACAACTGCCACGTTAGACCAAATGAATGCTAGATAGCTCTGAGCTTGTTTCATGTGATCCTCTCAGAGGTTTGTTAATCTGCTGGATGGCTCCATAATACCCTGTGAGAGAAGCTGCTGCTTTAAAAATGTGCCAGAAAGTCTACCATGCAGATTCAATGCATAAAACCATGCAGCCAGAAGCAAAGTATAAATAATTCTTTAGCAGGAGAGAAAGGATTGGTTGCTTAAGGGGATATTTAAGTGAGCTTGCCTGTCTTCCAGAATTCATAAATATTTAAGTATTCCTGATCCTCACGTTGAAACATTGAACACAATCCACCCAAAGAGTTAAAGTCTGAAAAACCACTTGAGCTATGGCCATGATAAACAGAACAGTTATTTATGCTGAATGCTGCTTGAAACAATGTCGAAAAGCTTTTTGTTGAAAGATTTTTGGCTGTTACTTGATTTATCCTGGGTTGGGAAAACAGACCTTTTTCTTTTTTTTTTTTTTTTTTTTTTTTGGTTGTTGTTTGTTTTTAAATAGACGTTGCCAAATTCTTCTCTTAACTGGAACAACATGGAAGACCTTACATTTTCAGCTAAAGCCTAATTCAAAAGAGGAGACACTGCAGATATTTTAGGATGAAGAATACCTGTTCACAAGGTTCTATCCATCAGTGATATCCCCATGGGCTGTGAAGGCTTTTCAGAAGGAAAATACTTATAATCTCTAATGCAAAGAAGCACACTGCTGTGTATGATACCCCACTGAAGCCAATGGGACTATTTGTGAACTAGGATACTATCAAACAAGTTGGTATTTCACAATTTGTTCCTATCTGGAAAGATAAATTCTGCCCAGAAAATTTATATATAGTTGCCATTTGGATAACCCAATAATTGGAAGGAGACTGAAATGAGAGAAATTAATAGACAAGCTAGAGAACTGCGGATGAAGATGCAACAGATGCTTTTACCACTGAAAAAACATACCATCAGCTACTCGGGCACTTGGGGTAAGGTCTGCCGCAATTCTGCTTTGGCAAACACAGAGCAGCTATATGAAACTGCAGAGTCCGTAATGAGCAAGTAACTGCCAAGGGACTGAGTTTCCTTGATTTCCTAGAACAGCAGAATCCCTAGAATTGACCTTTGCGAGTTCACTGTTGTCACATGCTCCTCTGCAGCTGGTTTCTGTTTGGCAAGGCAGTGAGACAGAAAAATCCGTATCAGTGCCTCAAGAGGAAAAATAATAATAATAAAAAGTAATATCTCGCCAAAGTTAGCTGCATTTATTTCATATCCAAGGAATTATTATTTATTTCAAATAGCTATGAGTAATTTGCAAAGAAATCAGCAGTAAGCTCTTATAATGAGGTTCAAGTCTATTAGTTTTTCTCCCTGCAGGCACAATAGTTTTCAGGGATATCTTCAGGAGTTTCAGATATCTAGAGGAAACAGACTGTCAAAACCAGATTCTCTTGTCTGGATTTGAGACAATTTTGCTTTCCAAATCTCAGGCAATAAGATAACCTAAAGACAACAAATCCAGGGAGTGGAGAGGGAAAACCAATTTTGCCATAAATTATTTCACCAAGGAGGATTTTGGCCCTGATTTTGTACTAACAGTGACTGTCCATGCATGTAAGAACAGTAACCCACTAATTTTAGCTGGGAAAGAGAGGTGGCCAAATAATATTTTGTGAATTGTTTTAATTGAGGATAGAGTTAACCACCTGAACTCTCAGAACCACCAAGAATGTAAAGTGAAAGATAGCAAAGTTCGTGAATGGCCTGGGTTGGAAGGGACCTGAAAGATTATCTAGTTCCAACCCTCTGTTGTGCATATTTGGTCAGCCTTGTTTATGTAGTAAAGTTTTACAAATTACACAGGTGCCCATATTAACACTTTAACCCCTTCACAAGTGCCTTTTATTTCTGTTCCATATAGGCTAAACTGAGAAAAGCTCACTTAGATGAGAATGTGTATCTAAACAGGTGTTATAGAAACAGAACAGTATCAGTGTTCTGTCTATGTGCTTTGGGTGATACTGAACCCGCCTCCCCATCCAACTTGAAACATGTAATAGAGTATTTAGACAGCCTTACTTTAGGGACCTAAAATTAGTTACTCTGAATCACGCTTTAGAAGAACCTATTTTTGTCCCATACTATACAGGAAGCTTAAGTTCCTTGGCACCTCATTCAACTGCAGTAATCACTCTTGCCCTCATCCTCCAAATAGATAATTTTTCTATAAAATTGAAGTTTATGCAATAGGTATGTTTCTAGGGTGTAGTCTTACGGCTCATGAAAATTTTCTCTATATTTAGGTAGAGTAGGGTTTCTCTTTTTTTAAATTAGGCAAAGGAGGTCACATGTCTCCAGATGAGATTTTCTAGCTATAAGCCAGCATAGATCTGTTGTTTTTAAAATCAATGTTTCTGTTTGTTTGACTTAAAACTAGTGATTTGAATCGCATTCACACGCTTCAGAAGATTGGTTAGGCTGATGGATCCTCTTGCCATTGTGTGCGTTGTTTCTCAAGAAAGTAATAACTGCAGTTGAGTTCCTAGGGGCAGGAGGGGAGATGAGCGCTGTAATTACTGTTCTTCACTGTTTATACCAGGCTAGGAATTGTTATTACCCAAAATCGTTAGAGCAACTCAGTTTCCCAGGGGCAGGGGAGTAAATGCTTTCACAGCAAGCTGTAATTACAGGCTCCTCTCATGTCCCCATCCTAAAGGGACGGAGCAGCTCCTTGCAGTGAAAACGTCCTTCTTAGTCTAAAGACTTGCAGCTAGTTATCGCAGATGCTGCTGCTTCGAGAAACTAAGTTCCTGCCATCTTGTCTGAGAGCTGGTGGGCAGGATAGCAGCACCTTCTTGACTCTCTGTGGCATCTTTCAGTGCCTGCTTTGGATGACCAACCAATTTAGAAATCTAGTGATGAGAGAAAAAATCTAAGGATCCTCATCACTGACAACATCAAAAAGTGAGCTATTCCTCTTTATTTTTGTAATGGGGCTCTTTGAGATATGGAGACATCACAGACCAGAACAGGTATGATACAGGTGGATTGGGTCTTCTTTCCCAAATTGTAAAATATATAGAAATCTGTCACTCAAAAAAAAAATATCAACTTTTAACTTGGGTCAGAAAGGGCAGATGGGTCACTAAGCAAAATGTCTACATAGGAAAAGTAGTTGCTTGAGAGCTGAGATAGTAGAAACCACAGTTAAGGTTGAGTGACAAGTTTCCTAAATACCGATGACAGTGCTGGTGTTAGCTGACCTAAGGCAGCAAGCCATCCAACAAGGGAATGTGTGAACAATGCGCAACGTGACTGCAGCCACTATTAACAGTCAACATTTCTCATGAATGGAAAATTATATTTTTTTCACAACTATAACACTTGGATTCATCAATTCTCAAGATGTAATGCCAAAAAAAACAGGTGGTAACCATATTTGGGTTGCTCTCAATTCATATTCCTCCTACTTAATAAGAGAGGAAAAAGCTGTTGATGCAAGTAGCACAGACGGGTTCCTTGTTATGAAAGCTAGTCCTTCATCATATGACTCGGGAACCAAATGTGCTTTTACACACTGCTGCAGCCAAAACATATTGCAAACTTGAAGAACAAATTTATTTTTGACTCCCTTGGCAAAATGTATCTTTTTTTTTTTCCTTTTAAATAGCAGAATGCCAGTATACAGGAAGACAATTATTATTTTTTAATAATTAGTAAATGTAATTAGTAAATTAATCAATGTACAGAAAATACTTTCAAAATGCAAGAACCTTGTGTATGCTTACTATTCTCATAGTGAATGGACTCAGAATCTCCTTTTTCCTCATTTCAGACTCAGAAAACAGGAATCACATTTCTGAGACCGAGGAGGTTGAATCAGTACGAAGACTATCTGAGGTGCTGAGGGCACACTTTGCACCTTTTTCCCCAAAAGGTACATGTTTAATTCTGGTGGAAGGCACTTGTGCGTCTGAGGTACAACGGTCACATATGAGGCAGCTTGCTGGTTCAGATAAAATCGGCTCCCTGAGGTCGGAGGTGCTTATTCACATTGCAAAATACTTAGAAATGTGTGAAAAAACAAGCTTTAACTTGGGTTAGAAAGGGCAGAAACTGCAGGAATGGGGTTTTTTTATACCATAGCTATGAAGCAACAGAATGCAGCTTTGAAGTTCCTTATGTATCTGCCAACTTCAATTTCAGAAAATTGGACTGTAATTTTGATTTTTTTTGTTTTGTTTTGTTCTCCAAACAAACTCTGCATGCTTCAAACTCAATAAACACTTTTCCATATTGGAAATGGCTGCTTGGACAAACGGCTATTGCAATTAAGTAGGAAAGAAGAATTGCCCATAAGGGACAGAAAATAGGTAATTTTAGACTTTTCAGTTTCAAGGCACATGTATTTTCACTTATCCTTAAATGTGAGGTTTTTTTGTTTTTTATTACAGCTTACGGGCCAGTTATCCAATTTACCCTTCTCTGAATTTAGGATAAAACTATTCATTTCATAGTATTTAGCGACACCTTTTGCTTATTGCTGGTCTTACCAACAAAACACTTAAACAAGATACACTTTGTCCCCATAGAAATTTGACTGTGATCAAGTTTCATTTTTAGTTCAGGCCAGAAAGGACAGAAATCCAAGTATAAATTGTTTTGCATAATGTAGTTACAAGGCAGTAGAATGTAATGATTATAGACTTTCACTTTTCCAAGATATTACAAGAAAAATACTTGATGGGAGAGCGATGAAGCAGCATCTTTGGGCACCTGGGAAAACTTTATTTATATAACACCAATTTATTAGTACTCTGTCAGAAGAAACCTGCAGTGCTTGCACTGGTTAATTTTTTTTTGGTGACTGTCCATCAGAGTAGTGTGACTGCTCCTGCAGGTGGAGGTGGATATAACGGGATCATTTCCTGTTGGCAGTGGACAGGAAATAAAAATACCTGATACAAAAGGCATCGAACAAGATGGTATAAATGCACTTTTCAGGAAAATGCCATGAGAACATGTGAGCATTATGGCCTTTGCTTATCATACTTAGTTTTCTGTTGTTTTTCTTCTCTTCGTAATGTGTTTCAGCATTTAGTTAGCCATCTTTTTTTTTTTTAATATTAAGCAGAGCTAGTTTGAGCATAAAGATCAGAAAACAGGATTTGCCCTTGTCAGTAGCTTTAAATCTAATCAGTTTGCAGCTGTTGTATGGTCACAATGTAATTCTTGAGGGGAAATTCAATTAACAATTATATTTAGGAGACAGCTGGAGATAACAGCTATCAGTGCTAGTAGTGCCGTTATCACATCCATCACAAGCTTTATCCTGCACCCTCAGGCCAATGGCAGGACCCGGCATCACTGAGCTCCGCTGTACTGACTAGCGTTATTATTTCAAATAAGCCTCTTAGACAGCCACACAATCTGCTATCAAACTCTGTGACTAATTATCTCCGGCATGATGTAGTAGTCCATTTTTGGGGGGGTGAAAACCGACGTTCAATTCTCTTCCAAAAAGTTCTGCTCCTGAGAACAGCTGGAAGGTGAATGCCTTTATTCTCAATTACCTGTTTGGATGGCGGTAGCTTTATAAAAAGGGCTTTTTAATAAACCGCAGAGCCACCGAGAGCGAGCTCTGACCTCGAGGAGGAGTTACAGCCTTTCCGCCGCATCGTTTTGCTCACCCAGCTGCCTCCAACGGACAGCCCGACCTCCTGCCCGCCCGCCCTTCTCCTCCCCAGCCCCCGTGCG
>VXBL01000996.1:154197-183123 GCA_013400195.1 Aramus guarauna | reverse complement strand
TGGGGGGGGGGGGACTTGCAAGGAAAGAGCAAGAAGATTTGGTATATGTTATTTAAGGAAACTAGCTTCTTTTTGTAAGATTACTAACGGTGAGTGATCCTGAAAGTTCAGAGATAATTTTGTTTTAAATTGAGGAACAGGGATGTGAGGAAGTAGGAAAAAAGTACTCAAGCAGTTGAGTCCAAACTGTGTGTGCCCTTGTGTCACTGTGTGAAGCGTGCTTTGTGTAAGCGTGTTTTATTAAGGGATCTGAATTTTAGTTCTGAAGTAGTCAGTTCTCTCACTCGGCAAGGAGTAAGAGTTTACAGAGCAGCATGAAGCACTTGAAACTAAACCAGATATAACATTAAACTAAACTCCTCCATGTTGCAGAAGTCAATTTCAGAAACCAAATTCAGGATTCAAGACAGTTTGTTGTTCAATTAGATTAGTAACTGCTAATGTTTGCCCCTTTAAAATTGCCTAGTCTCTATTACTTTCAAGTAGGAGTCCTACAGAGAGGTTTCCTTCCTAATCTTTTCACGTGGTGGTTCCAGTGCAGGATTCTGCAATGTGTGCTGCCTTGCATACCAAATAAGCAGTGTGAGATCTGGCATTCTTCACGTTACCAGAACAAGCCTTGATGCACCGCTGGTGTATATTTAGCAACAAATCAATCCAACCTCTGCTAAATCTTAAACAAAAACAATGAACAGGCTTCTCAAAAAATTGTTTCATAGGGGTTCATATCTTGTATACTTTGTCTTAAGAGCTACTTGGAGGACAGTGTATTAGTAAGGTTTCTTATGAATCTTTAAGAATGGTTGAAGCAGTGGTAAAAAGGAAAGTGTGCTTCCCAGGTGACTAGTAATTTCTAGTTGTGTGACACGTAAAATGCTGCACTAGAACCTTATATAGGTTTTGCTGGTGCAAACTATCCTTTAAAACTTTAAATGTATTCCTTTATTCAATCCAAGCTTGAAAATAGCAAGCACTTCTTCCAGAGTTAGTTCCAATAGAGCTGTACTTTCTGAATATAGTGAATGTAAGGGATAGTAGTGGGACACCCCACCAGCAAAGCTCAGTGGCTGGATCAGTTGTTCAGCCTTACTGGAAGCTATCAGATTTGGTCTTTGTTTGAAACTTGGAGGGTTTTTTTTATTAGCTTCTGGATTGTGTCCTGTCTCCTTAAAGTGCCTCAGTTGACAAGGATGGAGCATAAGGCTGCTTGTGGTAGCTGTTGTGCTTTTTGGGTTGTTTGGGTTTTGTTGTTGTTTTTTTTTGTTTGTTTTTTTTTTTTTAGTTTTTTTGTGTTGTTTTTTTTTTAAAGAGAAATACATAGTGATAAGGAAATACTAAATTTAATGGCTAGTAATTTTTGAGCTGAGGTGAAAGAATGAGCCTTGTATTTCAGGCATGTGGTACGAGCATGAAGTTACGGTATTTGCAGAGTAGTAGAAGTCTGTAAACTATTTGGTCTTTCTTTTTGTAGTTAGTTTGTTGTCAATTTTCCTTTGCTGTATATCTTCAGGTTCTTATTTGTTGAACTTATGAACCAGGTTTTGGTTTTGTTTCATTAAACAGCAAGTCTTGTGTTTTGTCTGTAGATACATCCGATTATATGGGAGAAAATTTAGCAGAGAAGATCACGTGCTTTTTATCAAATTGTTGTATGAGTTGGTAACAATTCCAAAACTGGAGATCAGCATGATGCAAGGATTTGCACGCCTGTTGATAAACCTGTTAAAGTAAGTACAGATGTCTGCTGCCTACTGAAACTTTTGTCTCTAAGTAGCTGATCGCTTCACTTGCTTAATGTTGTTACACACTTTAATGTAATAGTATGTTCTATTCCAGATTACTTCACTTAATCTCCCCTGTATAGAAGGTGTTGGTTAAAAAGAGTTCTCATTATGCAAACACCTTGCCCGTTTCAGAGCTTTAGGATTGGTATCGAAAGTGAAAGAACGTCAGGGGTTTTTTTCTCCTCTTAGGAAAAGAAAACATCTGAGAGCAGCAAGTGTTAAGGTTGAATCTCAGATAGGGAGATGATGAAGACTGCCTCACGCCTTGATAATGTTTATTTCACTTAGTCAGACTTTTCCTGAAGATCTTGACAGCTTCTATTCAGGCAGAAATGCTGCAAGTGGCTAGCTTTTTTCTTGCCTGACCTTCCTGCAGTTTGTGCCAAATGCTGGAGATAAGCGTAAGTCAGAGCAGTGATCTGGGGTATTCTGATGTGCAGTGAGTCGATATATTGTTTAATCCTAAAGTGCTCATTGTTGTGGGTTTTTTCTACTAGGAAAAAAGAACTGCTTTCCAGGGATGATTTAGAGTTACCATGGAGACCACTTCATGAAATGTTGGAAAGGATATTGTACTCCAAAACAGAACATCTTGGATTAAATTGGTTTCCCAAGTAAGTTTGCATTTTCAAACCTTTGATAGGCTACAAGTACCTGTAATGCTTGAAAGTACTTTGAAATTTGCTTTTAATACCTGGAATTTGATACACAGTAAATATTTTGCTTCTATTTTCATGACATATATTTCCGTAATTGCATGCAAGACTGTACTAAATCATGTGTATTCTTCTGCCAATGAATTGTGTTTGTTCCTCTCTTTATGAATGTGATTGAGTTCATTTCTAAATATGCTTGAGCAGGGGTCTTTGACTTATTTTAGGATGATAACCGATTTTACAGATTTAAATTTTTAACAATGTACAGATTAAGTATCTGCTGTTCAGTCATATAACACAATAAGGGTTTGGGGAAATAAAAATGGTACTGTTCTTAAATATATGTACTGTTAGCATTGCCAGTATCTGTAATCTAGGGGTAGATCAGTATGCATACAAAGAGAAGTGATGTGCCTTTTATGGGAAATACATGTATGTGTTTATATATATTTTTGCAAAGTGATGATACGGTATGGACAAATCATTTTTTTTTTTCCAATGAAGAATTTTAGAAATGTTCTACTGGTTTTAAAAATGAAAACTTGTTTTCTTTGCTTTATTTATGCTGCCAATCTCTCTCCATCTGTCAAATTCCAAAATCACAATTTTTCTAATAATTCCAATTAGAGAAGGTCCTGCTCTATAAATTACAGATTACAAAATATATTCATAGATAACTCATTATGTTTTTTTTGAACCTGAAACTTCATGTAAAGAAATGCAGGTGAAAATACTTAATTGGCTTAAAGTTTTCTGTCCAGGGATATGGAAGTAGTACCACTGCTTCCTTCTACTGAGTGAAAGATCTGATTGCTGATAAGTAGTCTGAACAGAAAATATGTGTAGCCTTGTAGCTTGTTCCGGAGCATTTCATGCTGACTTTCTCTCACGGCTGCATAGCTGGAATAATAGCGTTGGTAATTGTACTATTTTGCTAAATTGCATTATTTTGCTAATTGTAGGTATTACAATTGTAAGTGAAAATCCAAAAGAGCAGAGCCTTTTTGAGTTGGTTTGTTTTATGCATATGCCAGCACCTACTGAAACTGCATACTTTGCTCTGTGGGAACATCGAGTAGTCACTTTTCATTTCCTGGGTGAGAAGCGAGTATAGTGGGGAGGTGACTTCTCCAAGAGGGAAAAGAAGGTTAAGCTGGGAGGAGCGCATCAGTTGTGATGGTCTGTCTGAAACATTTAGCTGTTATTAACTGTATCAGGTATCAGACACTCTTAATATGCAGTGCGATTTGTTCTCATACGGTGTTTTTTCTTTTTTTAACAGCAATTTTGAGGGGTATCTTTTTGGTGGAAGTCGAGCTATTTTTAAAAGCTGAGTTGATTTGATTTATAGCTGTTAATCTAACTACTGTTTTAATTTTTTTTTTTTTTTTTTTTACATTCAGTTCATATCGACCAGGCTTGTCTTCACCTAAAACATTTGTGCTTAATGTATTACATAGGTGGTAAGAATGACTTTTTGTTTTGTTCAGCTCTGGCCGATGTGTAATCTTCTGCATGTCCTGTTAGATTGTAACACTTGTCACACAGGTGTAATTTTCTGCATAAATAATTGTATTGGAAAACCAATTTTAACATTACACCACTGTTTATGAGAATGTCGCACTGTATGTAAACCTAATTGGGGAACAAGATAGCGTGTGTGAAGTGGCTGATAAAGTGGCTATATGCTAACTAATTTAACCAGCATATATATTTCAAGGGTCAAATGAAATATAAATTTTACATTTGAATAATCACTGTGTCTGAACATGGACAAAATCAGTATTGGGGTAGGAGTGCATGTTACCAAGTAAGTGTACCTTACTATTAAAACCGATGAAATCATGGAAAGTGCTTTAGCAGTGAGGTAATAGGTTCTGGAAAATACACCCAGCAACAACCTTGTAGCCGTGAAGCCTGAAACAAAGTTTTTTGTGTTACAAGAGTTTACTGTAAATTTTTGCAGTGAAAACCATATCAGGAGTTTTGGTGTATGTATAAATTCGGAAAGCTGGTATAAGTGGAAGTGGCATTGCAGTGGTTTTTTGCTTTGTTTGGGGTTTTTTAGGAAGAAATTTCAAGTGGTACTAATCCAATGAGAGATTGATATTTGGCTCACTGTGATTAGAAATTCACTAAAATAATTTGTGAAACTATAGCTGGTTGTTCTTTTTGTTGTCTTAATTTAAGCTCTTATACTGGCGTGTCCACTGCAGGGCTAGAATTTCACTTAAGGCCTGAATCGGTCCTGAAAAACTGAAATCTGTGCTTTTACTGCTTTTTGATAATGTCAGAGTCAACAGAGTCAGTTTATATGTTAATTGTTTTAACTAAAGCATGATTGTCTTTGAAAACGCAGGGGAAAAACTCCAGATTTACAAATTAATATGGTCATGTCCTTTCCAAAAGAAGAAAATAATCATGTGGTGCCTAAATGATGACTAGTGATAGGGGTTAACAGTATCGCTGGGTGTTTTTTAATATATCCATGTGGCAAGACATAATAATAATAAGCTAATAGTACTTCAGGTAGTAAGGAGGAACTAAAAGCAGAGAAAACTGAATGGTATGAGAAATGTTCCTTAAATATGCTGTTGTTTCACTAATTAATAGGAGATACCTTCCAGTGTAAGTGGCTTCATTATCTCTCAATTTTTTAATACCTTATCCAAGGTTTTACTCAAGATTTTAATACCTTATCCAAATGGTCAGCATGAAATACATGAGCAGGGACAGGAGTACCAACTACAGTAGGCTGACCCAACCGGGTGTGGTTTATGTATGTAGTTGTTTGTTGTGCGCTGTTAAATCCATGGCTAAGTTTGGTGCTAGAGTAGCATACGGAAATTGGTGAGTGCAATAACTGTAAATATTTCTGAGCAATTCTGCTGTAACGGGTATGCAGAAAGTCTAACCAAAAGTGGAACAGAAGCCACTGCTAAAACGTTTGAGAGGCTTGGTTCAAAGTGATGTTGAAAACGTTGACCAGCAGTCCCTTGTTCTCCCCAGCTATGCTGTAGTCATCAAACTGGAATCTTAAAAGATGTCTTCTGTAGCTGGCCTGTAGTTTAACTGTGTCTTTGGAAGCTTCCTTATGTACGAAATTGTCTGCTGGTGTTCTTTTCTTTCTAGCTTCCATTCTAAATTGATCAGAAGATAGGAGGGGACATCCCTTCCAATCTTTCTCCTTTGCTCTCTTCCAATAACAAATGCTGAGATCTGACTGAAAACTTGTGAATTTGAAAGAGTTGTTCTCTGGCATCAGGGTTTCTTAAAATTCCTCTGTCCTTCGGGTTCTCCTTAGTAATAGTTTACTTCAGCGGAGTGTGATAGTATGGGGATAGCTCTTTGTGTTTTGTCACACAAATATTTTTCATGTTAATCTTTAGTGCTCTTAAGTAACGTTGCTGGTTTGTGCTTTATTTATCTACTCTTGGAACAACTGTTACCTATTTCCTAACTCTTTCAAGAACAGTATTCTCTTTAACCCGGAGTCTTTATGAGCTTCTTGCAGAGTTTGACCTTATTTTTGTTGAATGAATGGTTGGCTATTCCTGTTCAAATTTTAGAAGCTGTCACTCAGCTCAAAATTCTCATTCTGGGAGAGGTCATGAATTTACACTGTCACTGTTGCATAAAATGTACAGAATTTTGCATCTTCTACAGCGCTGCTTGAACTGAAGTAGTGGTATGAGGGCTGGGTGGGCTTTTGCTGGCTTGCATTGAATGTTGAGGTGTTGAAGTGAAATACTGGTTTATCCATTTTATATTTCTTCTGGCTTGTATGGGATCAGTTTATTTTGTGTAGGACTAGAGAGAGAGTGTGTGCATGCTCAGTATTCGTGTGTGTCAAAATTAATTGACCTAAACTGATCTTTGGTAAAACTCTAAAGATGATACATTTGCATCATCTTTCTGATCAAAATAGCATTTCTGTATGTTAGTTTTTGATGTAATTTTTCTATTAAGAGTGCAGAAAGTGCATCTAAAAGATGTAGGAAGTTCTTCTGCCAAAACTTTTTTTTCATTCAGGGAATGTTTTCTGGTAAAAGTGCAATTTAGTCTTGAGCTCATCTTGTAATAAACAGAAGGTTTGAAGAACGTGACAGTTTACTACCTTTATGGTTCCACTGATCAATCTCTCTCCTCCCCCTCCCTTTTATTCTTTGAGTTCATTCTGAGGTTTAGTCTTTTCAAAGTGGTTTGATGACATCCTGGGACAATTCATGCTAAAATATCTCAAATAAGTTTTCTTGCTGTGGATAAAAACACTCTTAAAATCAGCTGTTAACTGTGAGGGAAGCTAATGAAATAATCATTGATTTGCAGATAGTTCCCTTCTCTTTCTTAGAACCACTGGACAAAAACCAAAAACAGTTTCAAAAGGACAGATATGGTATTTGGAGTCTAATAATAACAACTTTCTGAAGTCTGTTGCCTTTATTTATCTTGCAAATATTTGTGAAGTCCATAAACCTTTTTTTTTTTTTTTTTTGGTTTGTGTTCTCAACTTCCTCCAAGAAGTTACCTTGCTTTGCTGGTTGTTCATGGATAAAATGCAAGATGTTACTTACAAGAAATAATAAAAATTCTTCACTTAAATGCAGTAAATACTAGAGTGGTATATGAAAAGTAGAACCAGGAGTTTAGCAGAGCAATTTTAATCGGTATGATTAGGTCTCTGTAGAAGGTGGTTAGCTAGTGCATGTTCACAGAAGAAATCTAATTGCATCAACATTATCTTAAGATCTCGAGGGGAAAATCAGCAAATGGTTGTTTATTTTATGTTGTCACTGAAATTTGGTAATACATGATCCCTAATATTTCCTTTCTTGTTTCAGTTCTGTAGAAAGTGTTTTGAAAACACTTGTGAAGAGCTGCAGACCGTAAGTATTTGTTAGTTTTTGTTTTTTTAAGCCTGTATCTTTAACATTACTTTAAGAGGGGGGAAGAAAAGTGTTTTTAAAAAAAAAAACCTCTACCAAACCAAAAACCCCCACCCTACTAGTCATTCCTTGGCTGATGTCGTCCCAACTCGTCTGAGAAGTTCGGGGTGTATGGTAGAGACTTCTGTTTTACTGTGTTACGAATGATCAATACCTCAGGCTCATAGGTTGGGTAAAATGAAAACAAAATGACAGGTATGTCCCATGGTATAATATTTAAACAAAGTGGAAGGTTGGTTTTTTGCTTTTTAACAGCTGTGTTTGAAAATCTGTTAATAGTTAGTTAAGCTAGCATATCGCTAGTTGAGACCACTGTTGCTTTTGATCTTTTGGACTCTTGCATTCACCGGGAATGCGTGTGCCTGAACCAGTCTTGGTTTCTGCACTGATTGGCTTTGTTAGCAGCTTAAACACCGCAAAGATGCGGAGATGAGGCTTAATCTCTCTTATTTATCATTCGTATGCCCGTTTGTCATTATCGTCTGCTTTCACGGGAGCAGTTGTTTTGCATACTGATGTTACTCCATTGAGTGTTCTTACAGGAGATGCTGTTCTAAACATATACTGTTAATATGAGGAGCATAAGGATAAAGCAACCGTACACTTTTCCCAAATATGTGTTGGTTTGTAGCTAAATAAACCCCCTTAGTTTTAAATGTTGATTTTTCTGGTATCTGTTATGAATACAAAAGTCACTGAGTGTTTTAAAAATGAAAATATGATATTTATCTCTTAAGTTCTGATTTAAGTTTGGGACACTGATAATGTTACTTCCAGTTGGCTCCATATCAACTGCAATAATTCTTTTGTGTAAACAATTGCATCTGGTATGCATTTTAAATACTGCATTGCATGGATATTTAATTTCTTTTAAAAGAATTTTATTTAAAAGAAATTAATTTTCTTTTAAAAGAAATTAAATAACCATTTCAGGATTCTTGTAATGTTCAGATAAATGTTCCTTGTGCCTTAAGTCACCTTTTGTTATATTGCATCAAATGTGAATAGTCGTCGTTTGGTCAAAACCAGTCTTCACACTGAAATGGTTTTGCATTGCACAGATTCTTTTCTGATTCTACAAGACAAGAATCTTCTTAAATTTGTGGTGCGTCTTACAGTGATGCACCATGTTGTCCTAGATCTTGACTTTGTGTTTTGTGAAGGTTAAGTGGAGTAGAGGACTGCCTGTCTGTTGCCCCTGGGTACCTGGTCTTACTGTGAAACTAAGATTTAAGACAAATTAATAGATAGTTTTAAATATGTCTTAAAAAGTCCCAAGCCTATATATGTTCAATGGCTTCCTTGTTTTCAGATATTTTCCAGAAGATGCCACTGCGGAGATGCTAAATGAATGGAGGCCTTTGATGTGTCCGTTTGATGTTACCATGCAAAAGGCTATTACCTACTTTGAACTATTTCTACCTACTACCCTTCCCCCTGAACTTCACCAGAAAGGCTTCAAGTAAGTGTAATCGAACATCTATTAGTACAGTATTCTGTCACAAATGCAAGCGATTATCTTTTACAGGATAACTACAGGTCAACTAGCAAAACGAATGGTGGCTTTTAACAGCATTTCTGGAAGGAGCTCAAGATAGAAATTCTGTCAGCATTCTTCTTTTGTGAAAGTAACCTGGGGAAGTCTTAGTACCTATTCTCTAATGAGTTTTCCCTCCTCTACAGAGTAAAGCAAACAATATACAACAAAACAAACTAAATTGAATTGATACAAAAGACAAGGGGAGGAGATGAAAAAGAAGCAAAGACTAAAACCCTGGATCAGTTTAGGGGTAGGGAGGCTGCTGTGGGAGACAGTGATACAAGCATGTCCATGTTGATCCCCGCTCTTCTTGAATGAGTTGAGGGGCAGGTGGGACCTGCTTTTGCAAAATTACCTTGCTTCTGTTCTCTTGCAGGCTTTGGTTTGATGAATTTATAGGACTTTGGGTGTCAGTTCAAAATCTTCCCCAATGGGAAGGGGTAAGTATTTATGTTTCACCTACACTAGAAGAAATGCATTTAAATATTCCTACAATGTGCTTGCAAGGCATTGAAGTCAAACAGTGATAGAATGTTTTTTTTTTTCCCCCCTTCTGCTTTAACTAGCACAAGAAAGCAGAGAGAATAATCTCATGATTGTTAGCAAGCAATTACTGGCTGAATAAATGAGACTGCACTTGTGCTTGGTGAACGTTGTTTAACAGCTAGCTCAGGCAGCTTTTCTTTCCAGCATTGGGAATGCTGGCATTTTCCAGACTGCCTGCTAATGCTTACAATGATGTAAAGTGCTGTTGTGATACCTATAAATTATAATTCTGTAAAGTCCCATCTCTTATATCTTAACATGTCCTTTGTCATCCCTACTTTTGAGTAGTAATGTTTTGCCTTGACTGCAATGAGTTCTCATGTTTATTTTAGATACAGTAAAGAACCTGTACTCACCTGGGCCAAAAATACCCTTGGGCAATGTCTTTCAAGGAGAAAAGTCTCCATGTACCTGTCTGCCTTTTTTGTGTGTCTCCTATGAGTAGATACAAACTTGGGAAATAAAAGTAAAATCTCATTCTTGAGACCACACAACCAGCAGCTTAGGTGCTGCTGTTGTCAGCTGACCCATGCCGTGGCTTTACTGGAGTGAAACTTGGCGTATTCCCAGATTTTTTCCATACTCGGTATGAACATAAGCTCATTGACCATCTGGCTCCTTTTACTAATCTCCCACGTATAGACACAAAGAGGACTTCTTGGTGTCTTTGGAGAAAGCTGATTTCCAAAACGTTGTTGAATGCTACCTTTGTAGCACATTCCATTTCTGGCAATTTCTTAATGAAAAGGCTCGTGTGTAGCTCTTTCTGGTTTGAGTTACGTTTCATCACAAATAAAGGAAGGCAGTCTTTGTTCCAACAGCTGGCAGTTGTCCAGGTTTGAGCAGGGGTGTTTGCCAAAGTTGTATTTGAGATTGTCTGTAGACACTTCTGCATCTTTCTGACGGCTATCCAGAAAATCACGGTTCTGTCTACTCTTTCTGACAGAAAGATGACAGCCTGCACTTTAATGTCATGATTTGGTTTGTTTCTGTCAAACAGTCTAACAAATAATCATCAACACTCTTTCATAAGTTATCTCTGATAATTTTTTTTCCCCCTCTTCTGACGTATTCTGATGGTTTGCTCAGAAGGCCCAAACAATTCTATTTTTTTCCCCAAAGCTTTCACTTCTTGTTTCCTTTGCTGTCTTGTCTACTTCCTAAGGGCAGGCTTGTTCATTTCATTGAGCTTGGACGCAGGTAATTAGACATACGGGTTCTGACTATGCAATCCAATTTGAGCCTGTGTACGCTGCAAGTTTTTTCTCAGCTTGCTTTGGCAGGAGTTAGACGTGCTGTTTGAAGGGGAGCTGTAGAATCGATTGCCTTTGTGCGTGGTAAGGGGTTTTTTCAGTGGGCATTTCCTAGTATCAAACAAAACAGGTAGATCATTTAAGAAAATGTGACACTTGTCTTCAGGCTGTCTTCTTCAGAGTAGAAGGTTGTTGTTCATCTACTGTTCTTCAGAGTTGTTCTAACAATAAATGGTTGAGAATTCAAATGGTAGTGAATGCATTCTGCCTTTCGTGTTAATTCACAGAGCTTGAGGAAAGGGAGAGTCTGCGTATAGCTTCTAAAAGTACTATTAATATGTCTTTACATTGGGGGGAAAAAAAAACTATTAAAGAGATAGGGGTGTATATTCTGACAGGCTGCCTCTCCCAGAACTTAGAGCACAATTACCTGCTTTGTAAGTGCTCAGATGAGTAATGATTTGGCCTCCCGAAGGCAGGAATTCAGTTGTGTTATGAAATATGGTAGTGGTGGCTTCTGACAGAGTGAAGCCTCCCTTTACAAGTGCTTTAGCCATGGGTAGCTTTTACCTTGCATCTCTAAAGTAGATTGAGGGGGTTGTGTGTCTTTTATTATAAGTATATTCTAATGAATGCTTCCTCCTTTTATGGTTGTTTTCAGCATCTTGTAAACCTTTTTGCTCGCTTGGCCACTGACAACATTGGGTACATAGACTGGGATCCGTATGTACCAAAGGTAATAGTTTGCATTTTATGAAATGATTTTTGTTTACTTTGAGATAAGTTTTCAGTGTAACTATGCTAAGAATAATTCATATTCCCTGTATGGGTCTTATATGGCAGTGGCCCAACTTTTTCAAATTAGGTGCTTTCATTTGAAGACCTAAGTTTAACTTAGAAAATTTGAGCCATCCTTTTGTAATAGCATTGGAAGTTGTTACTGTTACCACCTGACTCAAAACCAAACTAAATCAACAGTGTACCTTACTATAAAAGTGCTGTCTGATTGTATAACTAATCCCAGGTTCTTGTGGAAATGGCTCTTAGTGGTATTCGTTTGAGACATCGTATATATGACCTCTGACTATTTCAGCTTACAGATTTTTAAAAAGATTTGCATAGCAGTTATATTGTTTAAAAAGCCCCAAACCACCAAACACCTTTTGATTAGAAAATTAATTTATGCCAGTTTTATGGTATAAATTAATTTATGACAATTTTTTTCTGTTTTTCAGATTTTTACCAGAGTTTTGAGGAGTTTAAATCTTCCAGTGGGAAGCAATCAAGTTGTTGTCCCAAGATTCTTAACAAATGCTTACGATGTAGGACATGCGGTAACGTGGATCACAGCCATGATGGTTAGTAACTTTTTCATAAAGTGAAACAAAACCTAATGCAAGGCTTTAAGCAAGTGTGTATTTAAAAGTAATGTTTGTTCTTTTTAGCTCACTGCAGAAGCATGGTTTTTAGGCTATCTTTTGCCCAAGGTTTGTTTTAAAGAGCATTGTTTCACGGTCAGTTTGGGATGTGGATGGCAAGGTTTATTTCCCAGCCGCTGTCTGTGGCATTCCGGAAATGAACAGCTAGGCACAAGTGCCGCTGTGGATACGCGCTTGGGACCTGCTGAACAATTGAGTGACTCTTTTAGGGTGAACCTCGTCAGATCAGATGGAGAGAACTTGCTGCGTAGTGCTGAGCTGAGGGTGAGGAAGGGAGGGAATTCGCAGATGTGATTTGATGCTTTGAGGTACTGCTGTGGTGAGAGTGCTCACCTATTCACTTTAACTTATTCCGGGTAATAAAATTCTGTGGTTTGTTTTTTACAGGGTGGACCAAGTAAACTAGTGCAAAAGCACTTGTCCGGATTGTTCAATAGCATTGCCTCTTTTTACCATCCTTCAAATAATGGACGCTGGCTGGTGAGTGTTTTATATCTCAAGACAATAACTTTGGCTGTAATTTTGGTGGTCAAACCTGTCAAATCAAACATGTTGATAGATGCAGTATGTGCACCAACAGCTGGATTGTCTGTTGGTTGTACAATATTTTGAGGCTTTAACTTTCAGGATAGGTGACTGTACTGTCATTCAAATCATACTTTTATTCTGATGTCAGGACCACAGCTAATGGGAGTATTCTTCAAACATCTAACCCAAGTGCAGTTTAGTAGTCCAAAACTAGACATCTAATTCATATATGGTTCAGAAAAAGAAATCAGGACTTTAAAGGAGGGTGATGTACAGCATCAGTTTTACTTGTGTGACATAGCTTTTGTATTACTGGCCTACTGCTGTCTCCCAAATTAGCAAAATCTAGTTTTGATTAACCAAAGCAAAAAAGATTTTTAACGCACATCTAGTTTGATGAAGCGTAACTCTTTGATGGTGTGGCTAGTGGAGTCTTCTACTGGAGAATGTAAGAATGTCCCTGTGATAGCTGGTCAAAGATACAGATTAAAATAGCAAGGCTGGTCAAAGCAGTGCCAAAGGAGCTGACTTGTCCTAGAATAGGATATTGGCTTACATGTGAATGTGCAGAGAGTGCTGTTAAAGATGTTCTAATTACTGGTACGTAATCTTGATTCTTAACTATATTCTTTGTATGTATTTTTCATGATTTTTTTAAATCATAAGGTGCAGTGCTGGCAGCATAATTGTTAATGTTTTGGGAACTGAAGTTTAATGACAAATTGTGAATGTTGTATTTTAGAGCTCTTCTGAGTGCTCTTTTTTGCAATTGTGTAATTTCAAGATACTGGCTTATTAAATGTCTGTTGTGCACTTAGAAACTCAGGTTCTGGTACTACCAAGTAATTGAATGATATTTCTTGTATTTTCAACAGAACAAACTGATGAAACTACTTCAGAGGTTACCCAGTGGTGTTGTCAGAAGGCTGCATCGTGAGCGCTACAAGAAAATGACTTGGTTAACTCCTGTGCCTGATAGTCATAAGCTTACTGATCAGGATGTTACAGACTTTGTAGAATGCATTATTCAACCTGTGCTTCTGGCGATGTTCAGTAAAACTGGAAGCCTGGAGGCTGCCCAAGCCCTGCAGAACCTTGCACTGATGCGTCCTGAATTAGTAATTCCACCTGTACTTGAGAAGTAAGTTCTGCAGAAAGATTATGACTTCCCTGTTCCCTTCCCAACAAATAAATATGCAAAGCAGTCATGTTAAATGATAAGCAATTTCCTTGCTGCAAATGAACGCTTGCAGTGAGAGGAGCTGCTAATGCACCCCCCCAAGCAATCCACCTGAGTCAGGACAGGCAGTGAGGGAGGACTTTGTTTTTTGTTTTAATTTATTTGTTTTGTGTGTTGTTTTTTTTAAACACCTGGCAAAAGGTGTTTTGAGACCAGCTGGGAACATTTCCGGGAACTGTTCATAACTTGTGCGATATGGAGTAGTCCTCGTGTGGTTTGTATTGCTGTTAGCATTTTGTGTCAGACAGTGGGTGATCAGTTGAATAAGCGACTTTGTAGCCTTTATTCATGAGCCACCTTATGACTTCTCACTAGCTTTCCATTGGGCCAAATATAAATGATGGTATTGCGTGTTTGTGTAGTAATTTGTTTTGTGTCAGAGTATGTTACGGTTACAGATTGTTCAAAAATACTGTCGTTGCTTCTGACTTCGTAAGCGACTCACTGAAGTACATGCCCATGTAAAATACTTTGTGCTCTTACTGATAACTTGGTGCCTGAAATTCCAAAAGAAAACTGTAGCTCCTTCCTGCCCCAATGAAAAGCTTTCTCCCTAGTCATGTTCCCCTTCCTGTGTGGTCTTTTGTACTTTACCAACTCATATTGTAAAAACAGTGGAGAAATGAGTTTATCTTGAAGAGCCCTTCCTGAGTTCCATACCTTCCTGACTCAACTGTGTGTAAAAACTTGATAAATCTGCTCTTACATGGAAACATTTCAAGCATAACAGTCCTAAGGAGGACAGCAGTGGATGCCCCTGTTGGGTATTACTACTTTTTCTGGTTTGAGAGCAGACTGAACATCTGCTCAGGAGTTCAAACTATCACGGGTATGTTTGCCCTGGCTGCAGTTCCAAATGCGTTTTGTTGAGTAGATGTAGGTCCTTTGTGCTTTGAATGATGTAGGGCATGGGTAGAACTGACTCTTGTTTGAACTGTACATTGTCGATAACAGTAGGAAGTGTTAGGCAGTTTGCTAAAAAGTACTTAATGTAAAAAAGGTTTAAAAATCACGGTAACGGGCTTTTATATAAAAGGTATGGACTTCAGTGTAACACTAAATAATATAGCCCTTATCTATTTAGAGGCAGTCAAGGCAAATTTTCATGCTCGCACTTTTAATTACACAGCTTGTGTTAGCTTAAAGTTCAAACACGAGAATCTTCATAGCTTTGAATCTGGGAGCCTATCTATGCTGTTAGTAATTCCTGTGCTGCAACTGCTAACAAATTATTTGATCCTGAATTTGTTGTGAATAGGACTTATCAAATGAAAGGAACATTTTCTAATAGAGCAATGTTAAGTGCATTGGAAAAAGATGAGAAAAAGTTTTGGAACCATTGATTAGCGTGAATTTTTCTTGCAGAAATTTTGTGCCCTTTCTGTGGAAAGTAACATGTGCAATCCACTTTGAAGACTTTAGAAACATTATTGCTTCTAATATGACTGCTCTTCAACTTTGTAGAACATATCCTGCACTGGAGACATTGACAGAACCTCACCAGCTCACAGCTACGTTAAGCTGTGTAATTGGAGTAGCTCGTAGCCTGGTGTCTGGGGGGAAGTGGTTTCCGGAAGGTCCAACACACATGCTACCTCTACTGATGAGAGCATTGCCTGGGGTGGATCCAAATGACTTCAGCAAGTGTATGGTGAGTGTATAAATCTTACCTTTATTTAGAAGATAGGTAGCCAACTAGTTCACTATTAAAGCTTTTTTTATCTTGGTATGAAGGCAAGTAACTCCATGTTTCCAGAAGTTCTTAGCCTGATTTTGTCCTGCACCATTTTATTTGTAAAAAGTTAATATTACAAGCCTCTAACTTACGATAATGCTTTTGGCTTGTCGGACAATGCCGAGTGAATCTTTAACAGCAAATTGCGATAAGCATCGTACTGGCTTTTTGGGCAGTTCTAAAAAACAAGATAAAATAGAGGTTTCAAAGCTCCTGGCAAATATTCCTAGTCTTTGAAGATTGATAGGAAGACCTTTATCGCTAGGTTTTCATTGAATTAGGTCCTAAAAGCCCACATCTTCAGGAATTCATATTAATCGACTATTCAAACAATGTAAATGTTACAGAGGTTTTGTAACTTTAAAGTTCAGCACAAAATAAGTGTTACTTTACTCAAAAATTGAGGGGGTTTTGCATAGTGCTGACTAGTAAGTTTTATATATGAAATCAGAAATAACTATTGAAGTTTTGGGGTGGAACAATTAGGCTCTGGCAAATTTTTTTTAAGGAATGGTTTGCTTTAGCTCCCATACCTTAACTATAAAAGCTTTTTAAGGTGTAGAACACAGTAATACTTATTCAACTGCTGTTTGCAACTCTCAACAGATTACATTCCAGTTCATTGCAACATTTTCAACCTTGGTGCCTTTAGTAGATTGTTCATCTGTATTGCAAGAAAGAGAAGATCTTTCAGAGGTAAGAGTGCTGTGTAGTTATAAAAGCAGGACTATAATATAGTTTTCAATTTAATTTCTAGCAATGTAGTAATGTCTTCAGAATTATAATGTTTGCTACTCTCTTTTTATATACATAAATCTAAGTTAAACAGAAATACAACCAAAAAAATGCGGGTTATGTTTGCTTCCAGTCAGTGTGGCAGAGCTGACATCAGCGTGCAAACTGGCCATGTATTCTTAGCATTGCTTCTTAGTGATAGGTTGTTGTAAAGATAATGTTAAATTCAAGCAGTTTAATATTTTTGTGTCAAAACTTAGCTGCACAAGGCCCTGTGCAGTGTAATATGACTCTGAGCTTACCCTGCTTTGGGTAGGAGGTTGGACTATGTGGTCTCCAGAGGTCCCTTGCAATCTAAACTTTTCTGAGTCTAAGAAAATAGCAGCTTTGTTACCATTAAATTTTCGAAGCTTCTTGTCACCATAAAACATTAAGGTAACAATAAAGAAAAACAAAAAAACCCCAGATGACTACAGTGTTGCGGTAAGATTTTGTATACATCCTTTGTTGTTCAAAACTAGTCCAGCTTAGAGCAAGGCAAAAGGTAACTAATTGATTGTCTGGGAGACTCTGCAAGGAATTTGGTCTCCTGTTGTTGAAAACTTTGTCTTTAAAAAAGAAAAACCCCAAACAAAAACAAAACCCCACAAAAAACAACGCCACCACCCCCCCAAAAAAAAACCCAAACCCCTCCAAAAAAACCCAAAACTCCAACTATTTTTATGTATTTGTAAAAAAAACCTAATGTACTCTTTAACTTTTCAGGGCTGTTTTCCTCCTATGGGAAATAATTTCAAAACACTCGCACCTCTTTAAAGCGTTCCTGCAGTCATCCTTCTCTTTTTCTGATTAAGATTCTATTGCCTTCTCTTCAGATGTTTGTTAATCTCTTCCAGTCAAGAGATAGTAACATCACTAGAGAACGAGCCTCATCTTCCTCTTCTGTATTTTATCCTTTGCTGCCGCTTTGTTGTTAGACACGGTCACCCCACCTGTTTGCTGCTGTGTAGTGCTGTTCGTATACATCTCTAGTTTGAGAGCTCCTAGCGCTCCATTTCTCCAGCATTGCTCTAATACTTTGTTCTTTTCTACATAGCAAAAAATACAGGAGAGGAAGACTTCTTGTATTTCAGAGAACAACTACTGGAACTCAGCTACTGGAAGACTGTTAATTTGATTTCCCCAGAGCTGCAGCGCTCAAAAATTAAGAGGANATGTTAAATTCAAGCAGTTTAATACTTTTATGTCAAAACTTAGCTGCGCAAGGCCCTGTTTATACACTGAATGTGTAATGTAAATACGTCAGCAGAGCCAAGTCTGCCACCACAGTTGGCACTCGCTGAACTCCTGCTGGAAAGGAGGATCAGTAGTAAGGCCAAAGGTTATATGCATGGAGGCGGACCCGATTTTGCTCCGAGAGGTTATTTGGCTAGACATCAAGGCCAGGAAATTGGACAGGAAAGCGTAAAGAAAACGTAATAATTGTTTCACGCAGTATACTTGAGACTATACAAACTTTAATGGGAAATGCGCTGTAGTCTCTATCACTTAAAAATTGGAAGTGTTTTTGAAGTTGTAAATATAGGAAATAAGCTTTACATTATGTTTCCTTAAGAAAAGCCAACCTTTTGTGCTTCTTTTGTGTCGGAAAACTGTAGGTGGAGAGAGAGTTGTGCTCTGCAACTGCTGAATTTGAGGATTTTGTACTGCAGTTTATGGATAGGTAAGTAAGCTGAGGACAGGTGAAAGCTTGCCACAAAGAACTTAATAAAACTTTCAGGTTCCTCTTACTAACATTGTACTTTATTTGTGTAGATGTTTTGGACTTATAGAGAGCAGCACACTAGAACAAACAAGAGAGGAGACTGAAACTGAGAAAATGACTCATCTAGAGAGTCTAGTGGAATTAGGTCTCTCTTCTACTTTCAGTACAATCCTTACCCAGTGTTCAAAGGACATCTTTAAGGTATGTAGAACATGGCCTTTCCATCTAGCTTTAAGACACTTAACTTTCTGGTGTGAATGACTGGTGCATTCAGATCCTTCCTGCATTATCCTGTTGTGAACTTTCACGTTTAACCAGGGAAAGGGCTGGGAGGGGAAGTTTAGGACTTAATGTCAATTTTTTTTTTTTATGATTTTATCTGTATCGGTACAGTGCTCTGAGGTTCTTGATGCTCTTTTGCCAGCGGATGATAAACATTAGGAGAAATCATTGTAACAGCTTATTTTATCACTTCTTCATTTTAGGCTGTGACTTTTCATGTCATTTGATGGTAATACTAACCTACCCAATCCCCTGCTTTCCTTTTCTCTCCCTACCACTTCTTCAGCTGGGGAAAAGAAACTGTTCAAGGGGCTGTGTTGCTAATGGGATCAGAAAAATTATCTGGATTAAAATAACTCTGAGGGAGGGGGGTGGAGAATCCATCTTGTTACACAGCAGGTTCTTTCCTTGCAAGTTGGGATAATGCATTTTAATCTGTTCACGTTACATTATGCATATATTTGGGGATGCTAGGCTTTGTACGTTTTGAACCATTGCATTGGACACTTTGGTATGATTTTTGTCTGGAATCTTTTGGTTAATGTAAGTCTTAATTGAATTCTCTATTGTCATTAAGTGTTTAGTTTGTATTTTCTCTGATCATTATTAATCATATGCAATCTATGCTGTATGTAGTTCAGCTTGTCTTGCGAGGTATTGGATGGTAATAAGCTGCTTTAAAACATGCTGCCCACTTAAATAGTTGATAGTTAATTCCCTATTTGTTAACTAAGGGATGTCATGGCTTCACTGTCACATGTGAAATAGCATGTGGACTGTGACTTACTCAGGGAAGACTGTTTTTCTGTGTAGTTTCTCGGAAGCTACATCCCAAGCTTATGTTAGTCAACAAGATTGATCTGATGTCCTTTCTTCCCAAAGTGAACATTTGAAGTGTCTGCAGTCTCTAGCTGAAGGCAGTGTCCCATTATGTCACCGGTTAAAGCACTGTGTGTTTTGTTTGTAAGCTCTTGGGGGAAGGAGGGGAATTTAGACCTTCCTGTAATTGAATTACTTTAAAGGTGGTGGATGCTGTTATGTATTTTCCTGTTAGTGTGTTGCTGTAACTAAGCCTTGCAATAAATGAGAAGGAAAAAAAGTGAAAACCTGAAACTATTTTGACAAAACTTCTGTCATTGCTACTTCCGTAGCAGCCTTTGTTGTTCTGCTCAAGGCAGCAGTTCTACAATTAGACATAGGGGTTGCATAGAGTGCAAGTTATGGGTACTGATAACATTTAGGATTTTTTTTTTTTTCTGAGCAGTTACTATTCGTGTAATTTTTAAGTCTTCCCATTCTATAGTATTGTCAGCTTTAATTGTGATGGTAGTTAGTTCTACTCAGCTTTAGGTGTTCTTCAGAAGCACTTTCTCTGTCTCTCTGTTCTGATTTTTTTAATGTGAATCGTGGCTGCAGTCTTCTGTTTGAAAAGAATACAATATTATGTACAGATGCTGCCTTCTGTGTAACGTCAAACATTTTATGATACCTAGTTTTTTTTTTTTTAAAACAGTAACCTCCATCTTTCTGTACTCATTTTTAGGTTGCCTTGGAGAAGGTTTTTAACTTCGCTGTTTCAAATATATTTGAGACGAGAGTTGCTGGTCGAATGGTTGCTGATATGTGCCGAGCTGCAGTAAAAGTGAGAGAAAATGCTCTGACTTCACTTGATCTTTAGTTTAAAAAAGAAAAAAGCCAATACTACTAGTTTTTCTTATGTGAGATCTTTAATTTTTCATGTAAATACAGGTGGTCCTTAATATTATATCTTCTAAAATTGGATAGTTACATATAGAAATATTTCAAGAGGTTAATTCACAAAGTCTTTCTCTTGTATTTTTGTTAAACTTAGGTTTTACTGAGCGTCTAAAAATCGTGAAGTCAGGCTGACTCTAGATTGAATTGGAGTTGAGATACAATCTATTCTTCTCTCTTTTTCAAAAATGTTGTTAGAAGATTTTTTCAGAGTGTGTGTGCTGAGTTGCATAAGGCGTCTTTTTTTAAAATGGACTATTTATGATGCTGTTTTCAGTGTCGCCCTGAGGAATCCTTGAAGTTGTTTGTACCACATTGCTGCAATGTTATAACTCACCTCACAGTTAGTAAGTTTATAAGATTTCTAGTGTTATTTACTTTGTTTTGGGTTGACTTTTATTAAACGTGCAAATAATATTTAAAACTTCCATGTGCTTTCCACAACTTCATTTCAATGATGGAAAATTAATTCTGCCCATTATTTTGTCTGAAAAACCAACCCAACAGCTATTTGTGTGTAATTTCAAGGCAGAAACCTATCAAGCTACAGGACTGTGCTGCTTTAAAGATGTGGCAGTTTAAAATGTCTCCAGATGTTCCTCAATTTGTCAAAAAACATTCAAGATGTTAAATTGGCTCAAGTAACTTCCAGTTGGACGTGGGCGCAGTATGAATTGGAAGGCTGCAATAGAAGGGTTGGGACTAAATTTTTGGAATGCAAGCATCTGGTTTATGATTTAGCTTGTTTAGAAAACTTGACTGCAGTATTGTTACAGCAGTTCTTATCGCTTGTTCCTCTAGATGATGATGTATTACATGATGAAGAACTAGATAAGGAGCTACTTTGGAATCTTCAGCTTTTGTCAGAGGTATTGCAAAGAATGTTTTTCCCATGCGTGTATATCGCTGAATCCTGTTTAATGTCCCTGAAAGAAGAAGAAAAAACCCTCCTGCTATTAAAATGAAGTAAATGTTGTATGAATGACACTACGTAACTTTTTTCTTATCTAACTTTAAATGCGACATAAGTGGCTGCTGTTGGAAGAAAATAAACATATGGTGTGTATGTGGAAAAAAATGAAAGCATTTAATAGAAACGGTTATTGAGGATCAGTTGAGCAGTGTAATCCTCTTTAGTCTGCTAGAACAAAATCAGTTCTGTTCACCTTTGAAATGTTTGTCTCTTCCTATTAGATCACTCGAGTGGATGGAAAGAAGTTGCTACCGTACAGGGAGCAGCTTGGGAAGATTCTGCAGCGAACCCTACACTTAACCTGTAAGCAGGGTTACATTCTGTCTTGTAACCTACTGCACCATCTTCTTCGTTCTGCTACACTTATCTACCCCACAGAGTACTGCAGTGTGCCAGGTGGCTTTGACAAGCCTCTTTCTGAATACTTTCCTATCAAGGCAAGGATTTTCATTTATTTAGGATTAGAGGATTTGACTTTTTTTTTTTTTTAAAAAACAATCATACACTATATTATTTGTTTTGATTTGGAGATTTCTGAATATAGGTAGCAGCAATGGAAAGTGTAATTGAAAGATGCTTTGGGCTTTGAAACATAGCAAGTTACAAGTTACAATTATATTGATAGCAAAAAATGAATACTGACTGTTCTGAATAGTTTTATAATATGATGTACTAACGTTTTATAACGGGTGTTTTACAATGAATGCATGACTACAGTAAGGTAATACAAAGCAAGAGTGCCTGTTCGTGTTTCTTAATCTTGTAATATATGATGCATTTAATTGAGCACCAGCTACCATGAAGTATAGTAGCATAAGCAGTTAAGTTCAGCATTTAGCAGGAGAATTTTGCTGTTCACTTTAATTTAACTATTCAGTCATAGGAAGCATTTTTGCACTGGGACAAACTTAGTCTTTCATCTGCTTTTGTGGATGAGAGCTACAGCCTTTCCATACTCCTCTTCCTATAAATGTGGTTATCAGATATAACAAGTAATGGTGAGTGCATGGGAAAATGAGTACATCAGTGCAAAATGTTTGCAAGATACGAGATACGGTATTTTACAGGTAGGCAGAAGAACAAACGAACAATGATTCTACACTGAGCTTGAGATAAAAAGAAGGTAGAAGTGACAATATTAAAAATTACTGAAACTGTCAAAAGTAGTACGTCAGTCTGCAGTTAAGACTTTGCGGTCACTTTCCCAGTATTACGGATGAACAGTGCAGGAGTTTTCAGCTGGCCTGTTGAATATAAAAGTGTATTTTGCTAAAAAGTGTTCTTTTACATAACTTTACAACTGCAGACAATCTTGTGCTTGTTGCTGAAAGCCAGTATGGTTTTATAAACAGATGGGAAGATCAAGTTGGATCAGATACTCATTTAATAAACAAACAAAAAATCTTAAATGCCTCAACACATGAATAGATTTATTTTTTTAATTCCTCCTCTGAAAAAAAAAATCACAATTACTTTGCTGTTCCGTACAGGAGCAGCTACTTTAGAAAGTGTGTATTATATCAGCTCTGAATTGCCATTAACAGCTTGAGCTTGTCACTTACGTGCTTCCTACCCTGTCCCAGTGTAAAACTGGAGTTCTTCACTTTCTCAAGTAATGTTGAAGGAGGACTAGCCTGCTCTTCCAAGGAAGAGACGTAATAGCAGGCTACATTGTGTAAGTGTATTACTGTAGTTCTTGTGCTTTTTGGCCAGTCACATCACTCAGGCGTTTTCAGAACAGATAGTGAAGTTTTGTAATGTTCAATTACCATGTAAAATTGGACAAAGACAGGAAATGGAAAATGAAGACTGCAAAGACCTATCTATTAATTAATATAGTCCTAAGCATGGACTTCATGTTTGAACGTGAACTAGTAATAAATATTCACTTTTTTCTTCCAAGTACTCAAGTGGTGTTAATTCTACAGCAAGTCTGAGCTCTTCGTAAGGCAAAATATAGAATGTTGTCCTTGTTATGGGATGACCTAGTGTTGTAGGGAAAGTCCAACTTAAAATTTAGCTTTTTGGATTTTTTAAAATGAAAGTCCTAAGTTTCCTGATTGTGATTCAAAACTGAAAAGGAGTATCATTAAATGGGCTAGCTTCTTTATGCTATATATCTATAGGAGTATCAAAAGTCTGAATTGTATTTAGGAATATTTCTGAATTTGTATCCAGCCAAAGGAATTACAAAGTTATATTTGAATTAGACCAATACAATCCTTTTCCTTGTAATCCTTTCAGGTATGTGTTGTTTTCCAGGTACATGCAGACTTTATAGTAGGTTTGGGATTTCTGTTTGCTGTTACTGCGTTCTTGGTTTTTTTTTTTTTCCTGGAATTGTCAGGATAACTGCTTTATAGCAGTAGGTAGTTCATGGTTTGGGATTTTTTTTTTTTTTTAAATTTGCTTCGTAGTTTGATTAATAGGAAATGTCTGTCTTTACTGTAGGACTGGGGTAAACCAGGTGACCTGTGGAACTTGGACATCCAGTGGCATGTTCCTTCATCTGAGGAGATAAACTTTGCTTTTTATTTGCTGGATACTTTTCTTCAGCCTGAGCTCACCAGACTAGAGCACTATGCAGTTGGAAAACTAGAAATGTCCAGGTTAGTGGTGATATGTAATATGGAGAAGGTGCATTTATCCGCTCATGTCTCTTAAGTAGCTAGGGCCAATCTTACTGGCAGTACAAAAATTAAGAAGTAAAATACTATAATGTTACACTGTCTTCGATATTATTCCAAGATTTTTAGCTCTTAAGAGTACATGTAGGTTGGAAGTGTATTTCATAAAATGGGTAATATTATTTTGAACAGAAATGCTCTTCAAAAACAAAATAAAAATCATAAGACACTTCATGTAGGTATAAAGACTTTTCTGTTCCAGATTTTTTTTAAAAACATAATGTTTCCATTTATGTTTCCATTTAACTGTAGTCAGCAATGAAAGAGCTCTTCCTCTAGACTCTTATCTTGTTACTTTGGCACAACCATTTGCGTTCCTAAGCTGTGAAGAGGAACAGAGAACTGATTTGGCTTGGAAATTTGCCTCTCTCCACTTCCTTCCTACGAGTAAATGAATTCAGTACATAGTGTGTCCCTGCAAAAGTGGCAGTGGTGAAACTGAGGAGGTCAGGCAGAGTCAGTGGTGTAACAGATAGGAATGGAGGCAAGAATGCCGCTCCCCAATCTTGTTAAACTCTGTTGGTGTGAAACCGTGGCTTTGTAAGGATAGTTTCCTAAGCACAAGGTAATCATGAGTTTAGTATGTGCTAAAGCATTTACAAGTGTCAAATAGCTCAAGCTGTTTACAAGCATTAGATCTCCAACGTTCTTTATTTCTCACGTTAAACCTTCATGTCCTTGAAGCTATATATACTTCAAGTGATGTTCACAGCCTGTGACGTTACACCTCGTGCTGTAAAGTGCAGCCCTATGTGAAGCAGGGCCTGGTGTATCAGACTCCTAAATATTTTTCTGTCTGACCAACTTCCCGCTTTTTTAATTTGGAAAAGACAAAATATGCTTGACAAATCAATGCCACCAAACTGCAATCAGAAAGTATACTGCACCTAAAAGAAGAAAGGATATGTTTCTTATTTTTGGTTTATTTGTATGTTTATTTCCATGCTTATTTCCTTTGGTTTTTTTCTTTTCTCTTTGACATCTTGTATGTAAAGCTGTTGATTTATAACAGAATCAGGCTTTGATTTGGTCAAAGCTTCACTGTGCTACCTAATGGAAATAAATGGTGGTGATTTGTGAGAATATAGCCTAGTGCATGAATTGCAAATTAAATCGGAAGGCAAGATAGCAAAGCTGCAAGAGTAGAGAATACTATTAGCTGCTGAGGGAGTAATAGGTGTGAATAAATGGAGTAGTAGGTGATCCTGCTATTGCTTTGAATTGCAATATTTCTGGAGCTTGAATTTTTGTCAATTTTTTCCAGTATTCCACTAAGTAATAATTGGAAATTGAACATTCTTTATATGTTGAAGAGCTTCAGAGTAAGATTTTCTAAGGCAAAAGATAAAATGAAAAATTCTAACAGCCTTTGTTGAACACCCACCCATATTATTTATAAGTAATGCATGAGTACTAAGAGCTATTCAGTGAGGGGAGCCTCTTAGGAGGGCTGAAAGGAGGTATTTCACAAATCAGCTGCTTACCACAACAATGAGAACGAGGGGCAAAATTTGTAACTATATTCCAAACGCTACTACTTTAGATGAGACAGCTTTAAAAAGAATTCCTTACAGTTTTCTTTGTGAACAGCTTAATTCTCTAAAATAACATCCTTGCATTGGGATATATTTTCAGACTGTAAAATATTCACTCATAAAGGTGGTGTTCCCTCATCCTACTCAAGGTGGGAAGGACTTTTCTTGGCCTCGGGGTGGAGAGTTATTTCATGGGTTTTATCTGAGATTTAGATAAAATTCTTGAAAACAATTTTTGGGGTAAAGCTGTCTGTTTTGAGATGAGTTTATATCATTATACTGATGTTTCCTTCACATTTCAGAATGTAAAATCCCAAAACAAGTTTTCCAGAAAACAAAGTTGAATGTTGAAGTTCTGTAAAAGAATTAGATTGGATCAAAAAAGCACAACTTGATTTGTGTAGTGCTCCCTCGTGTGTTTAGAAGTGACATAGCGAAAGAAAAGAGCTTTTGTAAAAGTGCACAAAACAACATGATTTATCATTTGTGTATTTTCAAGCATTTAACAGATAAGTAACTGGATTGTTTTCTTCTTTAAGAGATGATGTGCAACAGTGTCTTGCTATAGTGCATAACTGCTTGATTGGTTCTGGGAACATTCTGCCTCCTCTGAAAGGAGAAAGGGTGGCTCATCTGTAAGTAAAATTTATTTTTATATCACATTCTCAGCAATTGTATTACTTCATACTGAGTTTTAGTGCTTATTGCTATTATCGCACAACTGCTTCTGGTGGCTGTTTTTTAAGGAACTCTCACACTAGTATAAAGACACAGAAATTTGAAATAGTGACTTAAGAAACACTTGAGTACTTAAAACATGAAATAATGTTAAGTGTTTTTTTTCGTCCAAGACTCCAAAAATGTTTAAAAAAAGTAGGTGACAGCATTGTTTCTGATGCTACTTTATGTAAAGAAAATGGAAGCTAGGCATTCACTCACATGTTTCCCCTCCTCTGATAGAAGCCATCAAACCTTAGCCTGCTGCCATCTTACTGACATTCCGGTCACCCTGAATGAGTAAAGGCATAAACATTCTAAACTTCTTGCTGGCTGTTTTCTCACATTAAAATGGGAAATAAGCTCCACTTGAATGCTCAAACCCCTGTGAATAATGTCACAGCAGAACCTGGCAACTGGTGCCAGCATACAGTAGAGCTCTAGCATAAACACTTGAGTAAGCTTTCATTTTGGAAGTAAGAGGGACTTTCTGTTGCATTGCAGTAGTGCAGCCTTCAAAACAGGCTGTTTTTAATAGATAGGATTGCTGCTTTAGCTTTGGCTTCTTTGAGAAAATATGTTGAAATATTCACATTAGTGGCAATTAAGAATTTGAGCTCTGTATTCCTGTTGTTAAATATAATATTTGAAATGTGGAGGGTTTCAGTTAAGCTTATGGCTGTGATCTGTATTTGGTGATTATAAAGTTGTTGCTGAGATTTTTCTTTGCCAAAGTGCCAGCCACTAAAAGTGCCAAGGAGCATTCATAGGCTTTACTCAAAGGCTTTACTTCTGTGAGCTGCTTGTACAGTGGGAGAGGCTTCTCTTGAGTGTGCGTTAAAACGTTGCAGCGGGAGAGCTTTGGGGAGGTCATCTTTTACCATAGGAAGTTCAGGGAAGTAATCTTTTGGTAAAAGAGACGGTGCAGGGCATTCAGGCTGGTTATGAGTATATTCCGGAATAAGGACTCCAACACCTTTCAGGAGGCACGGACTATTCCTGTACCAGCAATGTGCTGCAGGTCTGTATTGGGAAAACGTGGGACTGTGTTAGCATCACTACTTGATTCACTCTGAATCCTGCCCTGGCATCTGTAAGGCAGCAAGCACTAGACGCTTGCCGTTCATATGACTCATGGGTTCAAGGACAGTGTTTCTGTGTTGGTCCATCAAAGAAGGATTTTTTTGTTCTTGGATCCTTGAACTTCAAAATACAAGGCTATCTTGGCCCAAAAAGTCTTTAACACCAACCAAAAAAAGAGTAATAAATCTATTGTAGCTATACGAACCTGTTAACCAAGGAAGAAACACCTGTGTAAGAATAAGCAGTTTTGCACCCTTGTTCAGACTATCTGATTGTCAGTAACTGAAGCTTTGTTTGGTAGAAGAACCACCCTCACCATCTGTGGAGAAGCATGAATGACAGCAGCTGTCAATAGAACGTGTTCGTACAGACTAGTTTTGTTGCCTGGTGGAGTGTTTAGGATCATCTTTTTATATTGTTGGGCAGGGTCTGTAAATTCTTAATGTACAATTAGGACATTAGCCTGTAATCAACTTCTCAAGTACTTGTATACTTTGTGGAAGACTTGCCTTGTCCTGTTAGTTATCTGTGCTGCCTTATTAAATATAGACACTTTACATGAGAACATGCTGAGATCAATGTGTTACTAAAGAAGTCAAAATCAGACTTTTCTCACATAATCTGAATTTTGGAACTCAATAGTTCATTCTACTGAATGGCTGCAGAGCTTCAGAATCCACCAGTATCTGGTTTTGGACAGACTTTACACATATTGATGAAACACCTTCAGCCCACTCTGACGGGTCTTACATCCAAGCTCTTTATGCTTACATTAAGGCTTTTTAAAACCACAGTTGAGGCAATTTATCTTTTCAGTGACTTTGGCGCGCAAATTCCGGAGTCCTGTGTAAAGTTGAATTAATTTTGTTTAAGCTTTAGTTCTCGTTCTTCATATGATTTGAATTACACAAATGGAACGTGGACTTTTAATGAGGGGGACAATCTGAGGGAAGCAGAGTGAGTTTGTGCACAGTAGATTGTACTTTGGCCTAGTACGGTGGACTGGATACCGAAGGATCCCTGTCAGCCAGCCAGAACAGTTATAAAGTTCAGTATCAATTTTAGCATCTTGAGAGATGAGGCTGAGTTGATCCATCCAGGACAGATAGTTTTCATTCTAGTGATGGTGCTTATAAAATGTGTATTCTGTTTTAATGGGTTACTGTGTGTAAGCAAGGGTCACAGAAGGGAATTGTACCAAGAAGGAAGATGTCCTCTCCACTGCCTTTTTCCTTCCTCTTCCTTCCCCAAGAAATAACTGGAATATTTCTAATAAAGGAGATAGCTTTTGGTTTAAAAAGCAGTATGAAACAGCTTCCTGTGAATACTGTTTTCTACCCGTATGTCCATAAAACTAAATATCCAGTTTGAATGTGGGAGGCGTCTTGTGATGAACTTGCTCTTAAAACAGGGGGGAAAAAAAAAAGTTTTATTTTAATTGTTACTATATTGTGGGTTCCTGGGTTATTTTTTTTTTCTCAGATCCCAGTTCGCATTCCCAATCCTATTCCCGTTACAAGTAGTGGGAATGCACATAAAGTACTCAGATTTGAAACTGAAGGGCTTTTATTGAAAGGGACTAAGTTACACAGAACAGCCTTATTTTAAGTACGGTGTATTCACAGGTAGTACTTAGCACAAGTGTCCTAAAGTGGCAGCATGGGAATATTTTTGAATGCAGGTATTGGTAAATAGCTTGATACATTTAAGTTAAAAAAAAAAAAAAA
>VXBL01000996.1:99293-154170 GCA_013400195.1 Aramus guarauna | reverse complement strand
AAAAAAAAAAAAAGAAATTCTATGTGTATGCGACTAAAACTGGCACGGGAGATTTCTTGTCAGATACCTCCTATGCCACATGAACCATAGCTGATCACGCACCATGTAGTACAGCTTTGTTGTTTGTGCTGGCTGTAAAGTTGAGCCGAGTAGGTGTAACTGCTCGATTTTCCTTCATCTTGATGGTTAAGGATACCAGAAGATTCTTGCCAAGAAAGATGATGAGTATTTGTTCCTTTATAATCTTCTCGCCCGCTCACTGAATAAAAGGAAAGTCACATAGATGGGGAAGAGCTCGGAGCTGTGTAATTTGAGTCTCAGCAAGAGAAAGATGTGGGTAGAATGAACTTTAAAGCTTTGTGTGTAGCGGGATGATGCATTAGATATGATGGTTCAGTTAGTATTGGGAACTCTGCTTGCCTGCAGGCTGCTCCTACTGCCAAGATGCTTTTTCCCTGAACCCATGGGGTTTATTTTTCCATGTGACAACTGAAAGCTACCCAAATATTTGCAGACTTTGTTTTTGGGGTCTGTTTGCAGCCCTGCCTGGGTGACAGGCGAGAGAAGGCAGTAGCATGAATAAAGGAGAAAAGCTGCTTTCTTCATTAGGGGCGGGCTGTAACTGCGTGAGACCACTGTGCCTGATTTGATCCTTAATTTAAGTGACTTGGTCATAACAGTGACTAGTATGAAGCAAGATGATTTGACTAAGGAAGTAGGTTGGTTTTGGGGTTTTTTGTTGTTGGGTGGGGTTTTTTTTGCCGAAACTAATTATAAAAATGATATGTTTACAGATGTCACAAGCTGACCAAATGCTTATTTCATTATTGGTTGGTATAATTGACCTGTGTTATTGCATAAAATTCCCATGCACTAGTTGCAAGACTTGGGCGTTTTTTGATGGATGAATTTTAAATCACAGTATTACATAAACATGGTAATCTTTTAGAGGGATCAGAATATAACATAATATTGTTTTGGGAGAAGAAAATGAATTAATCTGGATTGAAGTTCTAAACCTTTCTGCTTTAAAATAAATCGTGGAGATAAATGCATGAGACTGCTTTCCGCTAACGTGGTAACTATTTGCTGCTCGGTGTTTTGTTGCTATAGTTCTTTCAGAGTTACTCCTACAGTAGGAAAACAGACCTGTTGCAGATATAAGGCTACTTTACTAATGTGAGACTACTACATTTCACTGTAGCAGTACTTTTAACCCAGGATTCTGTTTTGTTTATAGTGTATTGCAATTCTCAACAACATTTTATGGAAATAATGTTTAAAAGTGTGTTGCACTGTTCACGTAGAGAAACTTTTCAACTTGAAAAGTTTTCTGGGAAGTCTCTTGGTCCATTTCTATGGACTGTTACAAATTTTTTGTTCTTCAGTGTCAAACAACCTGAGAGTCCCCAATAATTTCAAAATGTCTGCCTTCATTTCTCCTTGTTAAGAATAGCCTAGTTTGTGTCTTGGCAGTCTGTGTTTATGTTATTAGGTATTGAAACCAGTTTTGCTTCTTGAATAGACAAAGTTTTTCTCTTGATTTCTTCTTTTTTAATTATTTTTATTTATTGTTTGATGAAGCTGAAACGGAATAAAATTCCCCAGCATTGGGTCTGGTATGTTCTCCTTATTAGACAGAATCAAATTGTGCTCTTATTTGATGGCTTAATAAATACTGATTAGAGTAAAAGTTTCAGAACTTCTGTTTATCTACAAATGTGTACGTTGACATGAGGCTTCTTGAGTCTCCTATCAATCTAGGTTAATGTTTTCATGTTGATTCATTAGCTTCTCTTATTCCTTTTTTTTGTCTTTTGATGACTGGTAGTCTCGGAACTGAAAAAATGATGTATTTAGTACAGAAAACAGGTTGTTAAATTGACCAGCAGTTGACTTGGGTATGCTCAGTATGCTCAAAAGCATACGTTGTGTGCGCACATACACATGCTTGGTATACACACATCAGCATAGCTGTTGCGAAGTGCTTGAGTAGTGATTTCCTCCGTTAGTGAACTCGAGTATAAATGATTTAAGTTTCCTAATGATCCAGTTTTTTTGGAGACCAGGCTGTTGTTTTGTGTAGTTCGTAATTTTTATTTTTTTCTTCCCAGTTTTGAGAGCAAAATTGCCATGTGTGTGTTACATGAATGACATAATTTATATCCTTCTGAAGATTGCATCATAGCTCATGTTACTTTAAGTGCTTGGTGTTACTGTGAATGGCATAAATAAACTGCATAATTAAAACTTGTCAGAATTGAAAAGAATAGTTAAATTTCAGTAGGAGATACAACTTTAATAAATATCACTTGGTGTTGACTTCCTATTTTTTAGCCTGTAAGTAGTACGGGATTTAAACTTCATCATCTCTTTTGGAGGATGAATGAATTCTCTCCTGAAGTGCCATGCGTAACAAATTAATAGAAAGCTATTTCAGGACTCAGTAGTGTGTATTTATATTATTATTCCACATAGTGTTCTTCATCTGTAGTAGAGATGCCATGGATTTCAGGCGTGTTCTGTGAATGACTTTTCCAATGCAAAATGGATAGTTACAAGAGGAAGGGAAAAAAGGAGTTGAGGCTGCCCTAGGTTGTGAGGTGCAATCCTTTATGACAGCAGTAGTCTTCTGGGGTGAATTAAGGTGTTCAAAGCCATAGAGTCAGAGCTGTGGTGAATTATCCTGATGTAGCTGGGGAACAGTGAGCACGTGGGTTTCCTCTGTGCCTGCAGAAACATGATGGAATGGTTGCTCTGCCACATGAGATGATTGCAGCTATATGTAATGCTTCTGCACGCACCATTTAACCTTTTTCTCAAGGGGCCACTGTAATTGTAAGTAATATCAATCTCCTTTTGTTATACTGGCTCTAATGGTGTGCAAATAAAGATTATTTCAAATGCAGACAGTATAAAGCTCTCTAAGGTTGAGAAATCTTTTACTGATGTTCAGTTGAGTTCCTCTTCACTTTCCTTCCTTGCAGCCTACTTACTAACAAGGTAACACTAAGCAGCTGATGTAGGGAAGCAAAAACAGGATTACTCGGAGAACATCCATTTTTTTTGTCTCCCTCTTAAATACAGCTTGGTTAGTTAGGATGCAGTATTGCTCTGCTCTTGCTACAGACCTTGGTAGGAGCTTTCTTAATGTCCTTTCACTGAAGGTGTTCAGACTACAGGTGAAGGATAAGACCACTTCTTTTAAATGTGTAAGGATGTGATACCGTGTGCTGAGGGGCAGGGCTAGCTAACTTCTCTTGGCATCTCCAGGAAACTTCCCAGCTCTGCTGGGGGAGCTGCACACAGGAAAGGAAACAGTTACTCCTCCATGGTGAGTAGCCCTGTCTTCTCCTTGTTCACCTTCCCATTGTTGTCTCTTGATCTCTTCTGTCAAAATAGGTTGAAGCAGGCCTTGATCTAGTCCTTAACATGGCATGGGTTTGGGTTTTTTAGTTGGTTTTTTTTTTTGCAATTAGAGAAAATTTCTTCTGCAGTTGGTTCAGTGGAGTGATGCTAAAAGTTACTTGTTTCTGAAAAGCTGTATCTGCTGAATTGTACTTGTATCTGAGGAATATGTGCACGGAGACTTGAATAAAGTGCTCTGTAAAATGCCTGGAAGTTGAAAAGCATAGTGCATCATTTTTTCTCAAAGATGCTTTAGGTTTTTGTACTGTGGCAAATAAGGGAATGAATTCTTCAAAGTTCTGTTGGGATTTCTGTTGGATTTTCTTGGCAATTTCTGTGTTGAAGACTGTTGATACAGAATGAAGCATGGCATTGTTTATACATTACATGAAGCGTTGTCGTGAGAATCTTGCTATCGGTATTGACTGAAATTAAGAAAAAGGTGTCATGGCTCTTCCTTTTGTGTGTCCAAAGTAAAACACTTAGTTTTCTCTGGCTCAGTGACTGACACTTATATTGCTGAATACTGTTAGCATGGATCTTAGTTTGTGGGCCAGCTGGAAAACTTTGTAGTTTGTTTTGTAGAAAACTATGTAGTTTGTTTTGAACATAACATTTTCATCCTGTTAGTAGCCTTGTTGAAATAAATGGTTCTGCTTGTGGAGTAATGGGAGTGTAAGGATTATACCAGGCTAGTTCTTGGTTACTGGATGCCGTGTGTTGAGTTGTTACTCCTGGTTTGCTCAGGAACCTGAAGTGTAGAGAGAGCTTGGAGTGTTGTTTTTCCATTATTTTAAATAATAAGACACTTGGCTAGCTGGCAAAGAACAGTTGAATGTGTTTTGCTGGGAATGGGAAAGAAGCACAAAGGTTTGTAATATTTCTGGAGACTACCCAAGGGAAAAGTAGGAAATTGCACTTAAATTTTCTTTGCATTATAGATAGGAAAACTTTACATGAACTTAATTTGTGTATTTATATCAGGGAAAACTGTTTAAGGGTAAAAATATGTTAAAGTACTGTAGAAAAAATATGCTCCTATGAGGTCATTTACATATCAACACATCCAGCATACTGTACAAAAAAAAGTAATGGCTTAATATCTGATTGAAACTGTTGGATTTATCTGTTATCTATCTTTTTTTTTTTTTTTTTTAGGAAGTAATAGTATTTGGGGTGGGAAGGTTCACTCAGAAATACCCTGCTCTGTGTCTTCCCAGCTGGAAAGATCTGATCTTGGAGAAAAACATAGCACTGTCCAAGTCTATCATGTAGATAATTCTAAAAGAGCAAGTGTGTGAGACCACAGAAGCTTTATATATATTTATTTCTTCAGGACCAAAGTACTGGATTGATGATAGATATTTTGGAAATTGTCTTGGTGGCCAAGTTGTTGCATAAGCACTTAGGCCAGTGCTGAGTTTTGGGGAAAAAATAGTGGGGAAAACTTTTGGACTGGTTTGTTTTCAAGTTAACTTAGCACTGCCAGAAATACAATGAGGAAAATGAAATGAAGACTCTGCGTCTTGATGTCCAAATCAATTAAGAAAAAGACACTTCGGTTTGACTTTAGGTGCAGATGTGACTGTTACAAGGGTTGCGAAGCCAGTTTGTTTACTTAATTTTTGGTTGCAAGTTTTTTCTTGGGATTGGCATTCCTTCATCTAATCAGCATAATAATTGAAACACTTATGCTTACTGTGTTCACGTTTTACAGGAGAAAAATGACCCTTATTTCTGGTTCTGACAGATAGAAGTTTGCCGTTGCCTGAAATCTGAAAGTTTATTTTAGTATCTGGTAGCACATGCTCAGATATAGAATCTATAGTGTTTTCTGATGTGTTATTTAGCTTTTGTAATAGGAGTAAGATTCACACTGCTTCACTTACCTTGGTTCCGATTATACTGTCAATGCAATTTTATGTGAAGATATATTTTTACAGGTACCACTTGCTGATGCTATTTGTTTAATATAATACACTGGTGTATTTTGTCCTTGAAAACTTGAATTTGTCTACCTTAATGTTTAGGGGGCAAGATTGTAGGTTTAAAAAAACCCGCAGCAAAACCAAAACACGCACACACGAAAAACCCCTGATCTATGAGGATATGTTCTTATGTCGTTAAAATTCATTGGCATGTGATACCTGAGTCTGTATCTTTTGCATGGTTATGCATAAGGCAAGTCCACAAACACTAAGAGTTCACTTAAAAAATTACGTTGGATTGATAAGTTTGACCCAAATTATGGCATGACTTTATTTTTTTGTATGCTTATTAATAGTGACTTCATATAGCAGTAAGCATGACTCCTGTAGATACTGGGTGCGTTACTTTATAAAGAAAGGACCAAAGTCAGAAAAGCTTCATCAGCTTTACTTACCAGGAAAGGATTCTGCGTCAGCAGTGAAATTCATCTGTCGTTTCTAGACTAAGATGGCTAGGAACCGCACTTCTGATGAGTGTGTTGGTAGGTTTGACAATGAGGCCAAATCCCTGGCTATTTAATGGAACTAGGGAGGCTCTGTGAACTGAGAAATCAAGATTCTGGGTTCAAGGCATCCTTATGGTGTGCTCGCCTCTGACAAACAGTCTGACCCAGAAGTAGGGTTGGTTTATAAACGTTAGATTTTTCTGTTAGTAAATCCAAATGTCTTTGGCGCTACTGGCACAAATTTTAGCTTGTTAAAATAAATTAAATATCAGTGAAACTCATAGTCAAGGATTTCCATAATGTATAGTAATATGTGGTTTGTTTTCATGCAGGGTCCCAAGTCTGGTGTCTTTGGAAGAGACAAAACTCTACACTGGTGTTGAATATGGTAAGCAGATCCTAATTCTGTTCAGACAGAAGCATTGTTTTCATTCTTCTATTTCTGCTGTAAAACCAGTAGGTTCTTCTAGAGAGCATGATTTTGATTCTTCTCTTTATATTGAACGGGCTTTTTTGGCCAACACAGAAATGTGTACACACTGTTTCATCTTCAGCGATGGTATACAAGATAAAAATCTGCTCCAAGGCTATGACTGGGAATGGGAGCTCGGGTCCAACCCCCAGAGCAGAATGGTTGGGCCCTTGTACTTCTGAGGTGCAGGAAGCAACGCTCGTCACCCTAAGGACCTGAGGCACACCGTAACTGCTCATTGGACTATTCTTTCTTTTTTACCCTTTTTAATGTGTTACTCAGTTTTCATATGCTAAATAATCTACCCCAGCCTGCAGCTAGAAATGAAGCCAACTGCCAGGGCAGATAAAGAGGGATATGTACCTACAAAAAGATACTCTTGTCTTGATAAACTAAAGGCGACCTAATGAGAGTGGTGTCCTTTGATATTACAAGATGGTTATTTTTACAGTAGTCCATACTGCCGTTTCTGAATAGTCTGCTCTGGCTTTCCACTGGTTTACTTATCTATAAATTACTTTGTATGCTATGGTATAGTAAAGAGATGATGTTTATTTTTTTTGTAGATTTATCAAGAGAGAATTACCGAGAAACAATTGCGAGGGTTACAAGGAAATTGTTGCGTAAGTTTAACCACCAAAAGTATTATGTTGTGCTTTTAAGTATAATTTTATACATGAGAAACTTGTTTCCTTTGCTTATAATTCTTAAATTTAAGCTTTGTAGAAATAACATGATCATCCATTTTTGAAGCTCTTTTCCTGATAATAAATTATTTTTCTTCCAATTGCAGGCTACATACTTGATAATTCAGAAGATGATACCAAGTCTTTATTTCTAATAATAAAGGTATATTTATAATTTATAATACTTAAGACAAGAGTACTTGTTTTGCAAAATAGTCACTCTGTCATCTTCTTCTTTCTACAGATTATTAGTGATGTTTTACAGTTCCAGGGGTCTCACAAGCATGAGTTTGATTCACGATGGAAAAGCTTTAACCTGGTGAAAAAATCAATGGAGAACAGGGTCAGTGATTTTGTTTTGTAAGGCTTAGGTGAGGGCTGGAAATAGTTCCTAACATTCAGAAAGATTTTTTTCATATTTTCCTTACTGTCCTAGTCCATTTTCATAATTTTGACATCTAATTCCTTCATAAGAGGATATTGCATATTGTTTTGCAGTGGGTTTGTACCTTTATTTGGAAATCTGATGAGTAAATAGCTTAGCATTTCTGAATTACAGTAACCCTCAGTTTGCAAATATCCTTGGACCAAAGTCTGAGACTTGACGTGATGCTTCATTCTCCTTGTTAACGGAGAAATTTCTATGACCAGAGCTTCTTTTTGCTTATGGAGTAATAGGCAAATAAAAAACTTAACCGGGGGGGAGGAATCAAGGTTGTCTGTCAGGCAAATTCGATGTATAAATTCTTCCTGGTTTTAGAAGAAAAAGAGTACATGGGAAATTCAGTCAGTACAAATTGCTAATATGACTACTGAAACCTAAACCCAATTATGTGTTTGTTTACAGCTTCAAGGAAAGAAACAGCACATCAGAGCTTTGCTGATAGACAGAGTTATGTTGCAGCATGAGGTAATACTTTCACTTAAACCTTCACTAACCACTTCACTTGACAAACTGATTTATGTTGTCATTCAGCTAAAGATGCAATAATCCTGCACACATTTCTCTTACGTGTCTGAAATGTAAAAACAATCTATCCTTTATTTGTTTCCTATGCAATTTAGCTGAGAACACTAACGATGGAAGGCTGTGAATATAAAACTTCCCACCAGGAGATGATCAGAGATCTTTTGTGTTTGTCCACAAGTTCATATGGTCAGGTAAGGAACAACCCCTTTTAAACTGAAATATATGGAGTTGTTTTTTGATGTCTTCAAGTTATGTTTCCAGGATCTTTGCTTTTCAGTTTATTTCCATGGCAACATGAAATATTTACTTCATTTGTGTTAGTTTACTTCATTTGCCAATTTTGGCGTAGTTTTTGCTTTAGGTTCCTTCTTTGTCAAACAAAGAATTTAATGGAGTGGAGAGGCTGCCAACTTAGGTTACAAATTTAAAATTATTTTTTGAGCGATATGATTCTAGACTTCTAAAAACAATAATTCAGTGAAAGATTTTAATAAAAATATACCAGCTTGAGGTTTTTAGGTGTGGTGATATGATTCACGACACCATTTGGAATGCTAAGTCTACTTTTAGGAAGTAGCTATGATGGCATCCTAGTTCTTAAAAACACACAAAAGAAGTGTGCCAATAGTTGAGTTCTGACCTCTTTGTCCAGTAGGAGCTCTGTGTGTGTGTGTATAACTTCAGATCCATCCCCAATGTCTACAAGCTCTTTAGAGTTCTGCTAACTGCATCTGTTATTCTAGCTGCTTGCTTTACAATCTCAAAAACACATTGACTGGGTTTTAGCAACAGAGAGAATTTTCTTTTAACTTTGTAGCTGTTCTCAAGTAAGTGCTAGAAACAAGAAGTAGGTTTTTATAAATAACTCTGAGCTAAGGTGAAGGGAAGCATGCTATTTACAACCTTCTACAAATAATTTTGTTTCTGTGCACAAGTAGCTGAAATGGACAAGGATGTTCTTTTGTTTAGTATGTTTTTGGTTCAGAGGACTTTCTAGTAATATCTCTCTTCCCACAGGTCAGAAGCAAAGCTCAGCAAGCATTCTTCACCGCTCTGGGAACGTACAATTTTTGTTGCAGAGATATCATTCCCTTGGTTTTGGAGTTCTTGCGTCCAGACCGGCAAGATGTCACTCAAAAACAATTTAAAGTAATGTTTCATTAACTTTGCTTCATTTCTGTCTTTTGGAGGTGTTTTTATAGGAGATTTTTTAATGGTGAAAGTGGGATTTGCTTGTTTATCAGCCTGACTGATATTTTCGTGGCAAATAAATAGTTATGCTTAGTTATCCACAGCCCGTTCAGTTGACACCATTCAGGTCTGGGCTTAGTTAACAACCTTATGATTTACCTGCAGCCCAAACATGAGTAAGTTCACAGAAAGGCCAAGTGTGGTACTTGGTGATTGAATAATCTCCGTTATAGTGTAACTCAGAAATCAGTCAGCCATTCTGTGGATTAATTGGCAGGGCTTTTAGTCTCATTAAATGAAGAGGATTCTGTGAAAAATCTTTAGGATTTTGACAATGAGGCTGCATAGCTGAATGTTTATGGTACATTTTAATGATTTGGTACCATGAAGATTAATTTTTATTCTGTGTGGGTGCACGCATATGTAGATAGATATCACTTCTATATGAACAATGCTTTAACTTTCTAAAACAACGTCTTTCATTTTACAGGGTGCCTTATATTGTCTTCTTGGAAATCACAGTGGAGTATGTTTGGCAAATCTTCACGATTGGGATTGTATTGCACAGACGTGGCCAGCAATTGTTTCTTCTGGGCTTAGCAAAGCTATGTCCTTGGAAAAACCATCCATAGTTAGACTCTTCGATGACCTCGCAGAAAAAATCCATAGGCAGTATGAAACAATTGGATTGGATTTTGCAGTAAGTGACAGATTGCTTAGTCATTCTAATCTCTGTTACAGAGAAATGCAGACCTGTATTTTTGAGACTGAAGTAACAAACCTTCCTGTAATACTATTGGCATTTGTAACTTTTTGTTAGCCTCTAGGGAAGGCTGTTGCAGAAAGGAAGTTTAAGTTGCTTTTCGGTGTTAATTAATACGGGTCGTGCTGATCAGGTGTGAAGACGTCTTGGGAGGGACGGTGTCATCAAATTAACAGTGTTAGTATCTGTAGTGTCATCCTACTGTGCTAACACGCAGCACTCATTATAAAACTGCCTCTTGCCCAATCAGCAGGATAAATGGCATGGTACTTATTTTAAAGAATGAGTGCCAATTAATAAAAATCTTTTATAAACAATTTTTATGCGTGACAAAATAGTAAAGTTTGTCTTTATTTTAAAATAGAATAAAAAATGTGTTTGGGGAAATAATTCTGCTGTGTGAGCATAAAAGCTATCTTCTCTGCTTCTTCAGAGTTGTCCATGTGGACAGGAAATTCTGCACTCTGCTTATTCCAAACAGAAACAAACACTAGAAACTTTTAAGTTGCTGCTTGGTCCCAATCTTTGTATTCTGTGTCAATAGGTTCCAGAGAAATGCATTGAGATAGCTGTTATGCTGCAAAAATCAGACCATCCAAGTTCAAACTTCACAGGTCTTCGTTCAGAAGAAATACAGTTAGGAATTCAGCGACAGAAAGAAAAGAATGCTGAGGCTCTGCGGTGAGTTCAACTTCCCTTAACACCATCTTGTACTGCTAATATTTACTGTACGTTAAATGTAATAATGCAGAATTGCTAGACTAAATCTGAAGCTTGACAGATTCAGAATGCGAAGGATTGTGGTGTATCTTCTGTCTTGACTTGGCAGCCTTTCTCCTCTGCACTTATATATATTTCCTTCCTTCCTTCCTCCTCCTCTTCCCTGTCCTCCCAGTTGGTGCTGTTTTCTGTCTTCACCTACCTTGTGCTGAGAAACTTTTGTTCTATTTTTAAATGGTTGTCTCTGTATCGTCTGGTTGATGATTCCCTCTATTTCCTTCAGAAACTATGAAAACTTGGTCAACATGCTGCTCGACTGTGTGGAACAAAGAAATCTGTAAGTCTCCCTTTCTGTGCATGAGAAATTTTTTGGGGGTGGGTTGGAGGTGGCTACATGAATAAGCATCACTTCAAGAAGTGCAGTTAGCATGACAAGAATAGAATAGGGCTTTTTTCACCCTTGAGGTAATTGTCCAAAAGCAGTTTGTCAGTGGCAGTCTTGCATAAATTGCATCATGGCTAGCTTCTTGGAGAGCTTTTGCAAAGGTATCTGCAGAAATTGAGTTTCTGGAGGTCCTTATGTGTTTGCATACGGATTCTGCTTGCCCAAACAGGAAGATAAGGGCCAATGTAGCGGACTCTTGCGTTACTGTCTCCTAGGTAAAGAAGTGAATGAGTCTTGGATTAATTTTTATTGGGAGCTTGATTTGTTAATGTAAGGCATCGTCACATCTTGGACTTAAGCTTTGTCATTAATTAGTTTGACCTGTTGGGTTTTTAGTTGTTTTTATTGTTCTGGGGAAGAAGGCTCTGATGCTGTCTGCATAATGCTGACATCCAAGTAGATTCTAATTGGTAGCATAATGTTTATGTTTTTTAAAACTTTAAAAGAATATCCCTATAGGTCTGTATTTGACATTGAAATGCCAAGATCAGATAGGTACTGTTAACTGAATGATTGCAGTTATGTCTTCCCAGAACGCCAGAGTTTTCCCAGGACAGTTAAGTTTGTTGTCTATAGCAGTGGCATAGAACATTACTTATATTAGTCCAAATGTATTTATGTATTCTTAATATGTATGATCACTGCTGTGCAAAAGCAGTACATGTGACTGTGCTCTTTATTGCCTGTTTTGAATATGACTTTTTTTTTTCCAGTCCCTGGAAGTTTGAGCACATAAGCATTGGTTTTCTGTCCCTGCTCCTGAGGGATGATAGGATACTGCCTGTCCGTGCCATAAAATTTTTTGTGCAGTGTCTCAACCACGATGCAATTGTAGTGCGCAAGGTAAAACTAATATAGTTATATCTCTTTGTCTTGCAGCTCATTGGGGTTTAAATCAGATATTTGTGGTTTTCTGTGATCAAGCATAAAACCTGAGGTGTACACCCCTCCTCACCCTTCCAGTCATGCCTGTGGACAAAAGTTCCTGTTCCAGGCAGATGAGTCTTGGTAGTGCTGTAGCCATGCCATACGGTGCAAAGGCTGTAAACTATGAAAATATGGAACGTACCTATTCATTCTTATTTACTTCAGAATTCTTCTGCAGAATTTCTTTTGCAGATGTCTAGTTTTTCCATCTGCAGCTCATTACTTGAAGGGAGCCAGCTACGTGTTATTTTTGTACCTTTCATTACGCTCGTTGCCTCAGTGAGGCTTGAAACTAATGGACACCTCTTTTTTTTTNNNGGTGTTGAACTTAAGGGACCCTTTTTTTTTTTTTTTTTTTTTTTTTTTTCTTCCCCCTGAAAATGATTAGTGAGGAGGTTTTTTTCTGGGCTGTAAAGGTCACACTTAAGTCATGTCCTGTATCCCCTGAAATGAGTGAGATTACCTCTTCATGGGAAGTATCGCTGTCATTACAGTGAAAAAGTTCACTGTGATGTTCACTGGCTTTTTAGGGCTTAAAATGTATCTGTGATGAGATGATTAGACATGTCCTTCTGGAGGTAAGTGTATGGAATGGATACGTTAATGCCCTTTTCTTTCTTTTAGGTGGCCATCTCAGCTGTGGCTGGTATTCTTAAGCAGCTTAAGAGGACACACAAGAAAGTGCCCATCTGCCCTTATGAAATAAGTAGGTTTTATTTAATATAACAAGTGTCTTATGTTTATCCTAAATTTTTTTTAAAAGTATATTTTTCTGGTTCAATTAAACATAGAATTACAAGTTTTTCATTTCTCTTGGTTGCTAATGTCCCAAGCAAACAAAATAGATAATATAATCAGTCATTTTTCAGGGTTTTGGTTTGGTTTTAAGCAGTGTTATACATGCAAGTGTGTATTAAGCTATTCACTCACTTGACGTGAGTTAGAACTTCAAAGATATGATCATTGTCCTTTCAGAAAGCCTTCTAATTTGTGAGGATAATTTGTGTATATCCTTTTTATTCTTTTAAAATAACTTCAAATGGCACATTTTTATAAATTACTAGAGGAATCTCTTCTATTACTGTTAGTGTTACTTTTAATCTCCTAGGGCACATCTCTGTACGGATGTGACGGGGGTGAGGGAGGCATAAAAGCTCTTCAGAATCTTTTGATAAAAGTGTAACATTTGCTGGGAGCGTTAATGAACAAGTTTGATGGAGTATAAATTCCTCTTTAACCAGGTGGAAGCCCTAAGCCTGCCAGCATTCAGGCTGGTGACAGACCAGACAACCAGTGGCTGCACTATGACAGTCAGAGTTTGCCAAAGACTAAGGAAGCCTGGGAGTCGTGTTGTTTTGTGGAGAAAACACACTGGGGGTATTATACCTGGCCTCAGTGAGTATCGTTGAGCGTTAAGATAGAATGGCGAAAGTCAGCAGCAAAAACCCTGGTGAAATTAAATGATGTTTGTTAGGTTTAATTTTTTTAATGGAAGCAAAAAAATAGAGTTTATTTTTTCCTTTGTGCTCCTTGCTTGTTTTATCATTTCTGGATGGGTTTTGTTGGGGCTTTTGTTTGTTTTGTTGGGGGTTTTTATGATTTTCTACATGTTTCTCCTTGGGATTTGTGGGTAATATAGGCACATATTTCACATGGCTATTTAACTACTAGCTTAAAATGACATGTGCATGTTTAAAAATTACATGTTGGCAAAATATGCAAAGTTTTCTATCACAAATAATTCTGAATTGCTTGCTGTAGCAACACCTTTATAATAAGAGACTTAATTCTTTGTAGTAAGTTCTCTTTTAATTTTTGTTCTTTTGGAGCTGATAAATTGTATTTAATATAGTTAATATAGAAAATAATCATAAGCTTTATTTTACTTTGAAATATATTACTGTATTTTATATATTTTATTTTTTTTAATATTCAGAACTATGACAGTTTATGCTCCAGTTGAGCATCAACCAAAGCTTGGGCGAAGGAGAGATGAGCTGACAGAGGTAAGGGGTTCAGTGGGTTTCGGTTTTGTGGGGTTCTTTAATACTATTGCTTGTCCTTTCTTTTCTTAATATTGTCTGCAGATTACTGTGAAGGTAACATGGAGATTGAATTCCCTTCTCTCTTTTAACCAAAGTATGGCTTGCCATTTACAGAGTGCTCACACAAAAAGTGTGGAAACTTTGTTTTGCTTGATTTCAAACCACGGCCAAGACTGAACTCAACTACGCAGTTTCGTGGCTGTTTGCATATAACCACGTTTTTAACTGTGCTGAAACCTAGATCCCCACATATCATTTTTAGTCCTATTTTTCTTTTTCATTTTCATACTTAGTGTGTTAGTGTACAAGAAGAAATTATTATATTAATGTGTTGCAGCTTCTCTGTCAGCGATCATGGAATAATTGTATTAATGAGCACTTTCTTGTTCCCTTTCAAATCTTTGTATCAGAGTTTAGAACAAGTTAATGACGGTGGGAATAACTGCTTTGTGTAGGGGTGTGCTAGTGAAAGGAAAGACAATCCAAAGTCATTAATGAAAATAAAAATCAGGAGTCTTGCAAAACATTACCCAATATTCCCTATAAAATAAGGGAGGAAATAGATAAGTGATGCATGATTTTTGCCAAAAATTGAATTAAAATGAGAAATGGGACTTGGAAAGATTGGGATATCACTGTGACAATCTAGCACCTCAAAGCTAATTTTTTTTTTTTTTTCCTATTACAGGCAGAACAAATTATATATGATCACTTTTCTGATCCCAAGTTTGTTGAGCAGTTAATAAAATTCTTATCTCTAGAAGACAGAAAAGGAAAAGACAAATTTAATCCTCGCAGATTTTGCCTCTTCAAGGTAACTAGAGTTTAATAACTAAATTGCTTCCATTTTGTAGATAATTAACAAAGCATAGAAAAGCCATACACCTCTTGGCTTATACCCCACTGTTGCAAAAGCTTGATTTTTTTAAAAGTATGCTGCTGTGATTAATCCTCTCTTCTGATTAACTACTTAGGGAAACATATTTAGGGTAACATGAAAGTATGTAGAACACTTGTATATGTTTCTGTTAGAAAAGCAAAGCCATTTCACTTTCTGCATGTTCAAATCTCAAGCACTTCACAATCTTACGTTCTTTTTACGAAGACAATGGTTTAGATGGATAATTACTGAAGACACTTTCACATCTTGTTTCACAGGGCCTTTTCAGAAACTTCGATGATGCCTTCTTGCCAGTTCTTCAGCCCCATTTAGAACAACTTGTGGCAGACTCCCACGAAAGCACCCAGAGATGTGTAGCTGAAATTATAGCTGGCTTAATCAGAGGTTCTAAACACTGGACGTTTGAGAAGGTGCTGCAGTAGTATTTTTGAGTGATTCTTGGAAGTTAGGGAATAAGTTTGAATTATTTAAACAAATGAGATATAGGAAGTTGAGAGCTTTTAATGTGTCGCCTCTCCAAGAAAGGTCTGGAAAATGTTGCAACACTTAGTGCTTGCCAAGCTTTGAGCACAATTCATAGCTTGCTTTTGGTATCTATATAATACTAGGTGTTAGTCAAATGCTACAAAATTAAAACAAAGAACAGTTTCTTGGTAAGGAGATAGCAAAGCTGGCGTGGTTTGTCATTTCTGATTGGAATAAGGGCTTATGTCCACCTTGAACTATTACATCTTTAGTCTAGACCTAGCTGTCTAGATTATCTCTAAATTCATTTCTATGCTGAAAAATAATCCTGGGAGAATCAGTTCCATAATAAAAAAAAATAAAAAATTTTAAAACCAGGGTGGGGCGTGGAAGTCCTTGGAGGGTGTGCAAGATTGCTGTCCTACCAAAAGCAAAGTTTATGCAGTCTCTCATACAGTTGTACTTAAATCACCATGAAAGTGGTGCATACGTAGTCCACAGTATTTCTAAACAACTTGTTAACAAAATTAAAATGATTCCTGAAATCTTACCTCTGATAATATTTGTTTCCTTTTATAACAGTCATACTAGAGCTGCTTCCAGAATCAGATTTGAAAAGATGGAAGGATTTGAGTTCACAGAGGTTAGATGGCCATTTCGTCCTTAAATAGAGAAATCTTGTCTTTTGCTTTTTTGCTGAGCAGGTGGAAAAACTTTGGAAGCTTCTCTGTCCATTGCTTCGAACAGCTTTATCCAACATTACGGTGGAAACGTATAATGATTGGGGCACGTGCATAGCAACCTCCTGTGTAAGTACCCCATTTTTAGTCTTGTAAAGCCGTGTCCAGAGAGTCAAGTTTTACAGATAATATGTAAATAAGAGCTTTATGAACACGCTTTTAGGTACATATTATCAGCTAAAACTGAGAACTGTAAATACAATATAAAAATAACATCAGTAGCTTTTGGGAAATTTTGTTCTCTTTGCCCTTTCCAGACAAATACAACATTTTAAAAAGGAAATAAAGCCTTAGTTTTCTTTTCAAATATTTTAGAAGAGCTGTGTAAGGTTAGTGGGTGATGTTATGTGTATGCCTGCTATGTGTTCAATTTTTGCAGGAGTTTTTGAGCTAAAGTTACGCATTTATTCTTGCTTTAAAAGTGTGTGGCTTAGCATTATGCTGTGAAAACTAAGTCTCAAGTTATCTTCTAACATACGGTAAGATTTCTATACACTGCGGTGGACCGCGAGTTGCGGTCTCTGAGAAGCAAGGTGAATGATAGGCCGCAAATATCTTGGATCAGTAATTCTTTGAAATCATTCAGCAAAATTCAGAATAGTTTGTCAGCCAGAACAATTAGCAAAATTCAGACATGATTATTCATATATGTCAAAAATGAAACTAAAGTTCCTTCTATTCTTGTTGTTGTATTTACCAGATAATTAAAACTGTGTGTAGTTTCATTGAATTTTCCTCCTGTTGAAGTTCATTGTGAAAAGATATTTAACGTTGCACTTACTTAATAGAATAAACCCATAAAGGGATGCAAAGAAAATCTGTCAAAACTTTTCTCATTTATACATAATTTATATTTAAAAAAAAACCCCAAAAACAAACACAACGATTTGCTTATCTCAGATACCTGTTTTATTTTCAGGAGAGCAGAGATCCTAGGAAACTGCACTGGTTATTTGAATTGCTGTTGGAGTCTCCGTTGAGTGGTGAAGGAGGATCATTTGTAGATGCATGGTAAAATTAATTTTAACTGTTTTATTGTGGCTGGATAATGAAGGAAATAAAACACAGATAAAATAGATCGAGAGCATATGATGCCAGCTGGCTTGTGGAAGCAGAGAACAAAAGCCCTCCTTTCCAGTTAGCTTTCCCCACACAATGGCAGTTTCTTCGTTATTGTTTTTGTAATGTTACTAAATCTAGTTAACAGAATGTGAAGGTTTGGAACTGGCGTAGCAGCAGTACTGTTGTTTCATTCTGTCGTTTAAACCCATCTTTGCTTGCAATTCTGACAAAGATGCTTTTATGCATTGACATACACAAAACATTCCAAAAAGAAAAAAAAGTTTGGAGGGGACTGGGGAAGGGGGGACCAATTCTGTATGACTAAAGGTAAGCTGTTCTGATTCCTAGCCGACTTTACATACTGCAAGGTGGCCTTGCGCAGCAAGAATGGAGAGTCCCGGAGCTGTTGCACAGGCTGCTGAAGTACTTGGAACCCAAACTCACGCAGGTTTACAAAAACGTCCAAGAGAGAATAGGAAGGTCAGTGTTCTCTTCTGCAGTTCTGGCGGGTTTTTTTCTCTTCCTTTGATTTGGGTAATAGAGTGTCTAAATAATTACACTGATGTGATAATCATTTATCTTTGTGTGTTAATAGTGGTAATAGAAATTAGATGGATTATTGTTAACAGACTTGCTTCAGAAACTTCGGATGACTTCTCTTATTTTGTCTTTTGTTGTATATGGCCTGTTATGGTTATGTATGGTGTCTCTAAAGCTCTTAAAAAAACCAACCAAACAAAACCCACCAAAAAAACCACACACAAAAAACCCCCAACCAACCAACCAAAACCACAACACCACAACCCAAACTTACCCAAACTTTCTAAGCCCTGGTGAGCCATAAATATACAGGGAATTCTTTAGAGAGCATTTTAGTGACTTAGAAACTAGTTGCAGATCTGTTAGGAGGAGAAGAGCGGTCATAGCTTAGTGATTGTCTAACCCTGCTTGATTCAAATATCTACAAAGAGGGTATTTGAAAAACATTTGTTTTTAAATAACTTTGAAGTGAAGATAAGAGGAAATTTCCTGTAAGTATTAAACTTCAAAGTTTAAAACTGATCTCGGATCACTTTTAGCTATGTTCTCTAGGCAGTCATGCTAACTGTATGTTCTTGCTTTCTTTGCTTTTTTTAGTGTTTTGACCTACATATTCATGATAGATGTTTCCTTGCCAAATACTGCTGCAACTAAATCTCCTCGTGTCCATGAATTTACGACCCGGATACTTGAAAATCTTAAACCCCTCATGGAAGCAGATGAAGAAATTCAGAATCACGTTATGGAAGAGAATGGAGTTGGTGAACAAGATGAGCGAACTCAGGGCATTAAACTCTTGAAAACTAGTGAGTTACTTAATGGTTAATAAATGGGGGGGGTGTTTAAGGATGTGATGATTGAGGTCTGCAAATCATAGACTTGTAGTACACAATTTCTGCTCTCAGATCTGTGCTGCAACAAGGTGTCTGTTGTTTCAAGGTTGAGGTTTATAAAGTCACCTTTACAGGGTCAAACTTAACTACCAGTGTAGGTCCGCTCTGATGCGTGAAAATCTCACGGGCGAGTCTTGCAATAAACTTGGTCTATAACTTGTTTTGGGATTATTACTACTTTTTATCTTCTTAATAAATTCTTCATTTCTCTTTATAAAAACAGTCCTGAAGTGGTTGATGGCAAGTGCAGGACGGTCCTTCTCTACAGCTGTCACAGAGCAACTCCAGCTTTTACCCTTATTTTTCAAGGTATATGCTTTAATTGCTGCTTTACCAGTCATGTTTGATTAAAAAGGGCTTCTATATATAAAGCAAAGTTATAAGGAACTTTAAAAAAGTTAAGAAACCCCAATAATAGTAGTAAGTTATGTATACCAAGGAGGCCAAAATAGGTGTTTTATGCTCATGTATGTTTACAGCTGGTGATCTAGCCTCTTAAATGTTTTTCTGACAAGAATGGCTTGTAGGTGAATGTCCTGTACATGTGTAATTTGAGGGGGGCGGGGGGGAAGGGCTTAATTCATGAATGACTGGATGTTGTTTCTGTTCTGATACTTACCATTAGTTTTTTCCTTTTGTTCCGTGGCTATACAGTTCTTTTGAAATGACGGTGCTTCTCTTGTTTTCCTGGTACCTCTAATCCTTGTATTCTTTTAGGAAGCTGGGTCATTCAGTGCTACATACCTGAAAGAATACAGATTTGCATGCTCCATATGTCTGTCTTTTATATAAACCTGAGTCAATTGTCCAACACAATGTATGTGACCGAAGGATAAAGGTTTACTTATGTGAAAGTAAACTTGAAATACTGATAAAGCTTTCTCTGTCAGCTTTCTCTTATTTAAAATGTTCAATTAATTGGATTTGATACCAGAAGAATTGCAATGGGGAACCAAAGTCTTAAAGGTGCCCATTTCATCCTTCTTAAGACCTTCAGACTAGCCATAGTGTTTAGATAAGTAATATATGGTGCAAGGAACAAGGATCTCTTGATTCTATTAATTTTTCCCCCCAGCTTATTGCTGAGAATATTTTAACGTTATATTGATTGTTTTTCCTTAATCTTTTAGCATTATATTGACTGTATTTTTCCTAGACAGCTGTCCTTCCATGAGATTAAACTTGCTTTTGGGATTTTGCTTTTAGCAATTCTTATTTATTAACACTAGTCTTTCTTTTGTTTTCCCCTCTCATCTTGTTCTATAGATTGCACCAGTAGAAAATGACAATAGCTATGATGAGCTCAAAAGAGATGCTAAGATGTGTTTGTCGTTAATGTCTCAGGGTTTGCTGTATCCTCAGCAAGTGCCTTTGGTACTTCAGGTGCTAAAACAAGTGAGTATGGTCTAAATAGCTTAAAGCTTCTTGTTATCTAGTGCGCTCTGTGCCTATTTTTGAAGAGAATCAAATACTGATTTTTCTTAGAGGTGAAAGGAAAGACTTCATTAGAAGTGTTTTAAAACATTCTTAGAAACAGTAAATGTATTTTGTTTTGTTTCCTACTTCCAAACACTTAAGCAAAAAGAAATCGAACGGTATTTTAGTAAAATAAAATTCAGTTCGGTAATAGATCACTTTAGGCCAAACATGTCTCCTCATGAGCATAACAATTCAAAATCCAGTTCCAAAATGAGTCATCATATAAAGAACTGCTCTGGAATCTCTGCCTTTTTAGTTTTACAGTATATTTATCAACTGCTGCTGCTTTCTGAAAAACACCACAAATGAAAATGCACTCTGGAATTGAATGGTTTATTCTGTATCCAGTTTGTCATGCAAGAAGTGCTTTTTTTTTTTCCTCTAGTCATTCACGACTGATCTACAGTAGTGAGGTTGCCTGTTGCAAATGTTGGTGTAAGCTGTACACTGCCAAAATAATAGCTGCAGTGCTGCAAGCCAGGCTGCACCCATGCGTGGTGCTTTGAATCATTTGGACTTCTATAAGCACGCGGAGGTGAAAGTAAAGGAACTTGAAAAAACATTGCTCTCCCAATTTTCTGTATAGAATATATATATATATATATACTCAAACAGAACAGAATTTCTGTTTTTGTTTATATCTGCCTTCTGACTGATGTTGGAAATTAATCAAAGGGAGAAACTTGCCTACTTTGTCTGTTACAGTATTAGGTATCTGTTAAATAACAGTAGGCTTTGGAGGCTAAGCCTGTAATAAATTATTATTAAAATAGTAACTGTGCTTTGGAAATTGAAAAGTACATGAAACAAAAATATGCAAATAAGGGAAGTTATTTGGAACTGCCCCCAAAACCTTTTTCTTAAATACTGTTAGCTTTACATCGAGTAGCTGCTTTCCTTCACATTCCTCCTTTCTCATAATTACTATTGATTTTTGCTCATAGACAGCAAGAAGCAATTCTTGGCATGCTAGGTATACCATATTAACCTACCTCCAGACCATGGTGTTCTACAATCTCTTCATCTTTCTCAACAATGAAGAAGCAGTCAATGACATTAGATGGTTGGTTATAAAACTCCTGGAAGATGAACAGCTTGAGGCAAGTAAAACCTTTTCTGAAATGCTTTGTTTCACATGACTGGTTTCTTGGCCTTGTCAAGTTTTATGAAAAAGCTACTGGTTTTAAAATAATACAGCAAGTATTTCTAGCTTAGTATTCTTCTTATTTTGAAAATATAACTAGCTTTATAGGATTTATTTCTTTCATATTCCATTTTTTCTTCTAATGTTCCATTCCAGGAAGCAGCTGTTTAGAAAATACTTCATTAGTGATTTTTAAAAGTTCCATTGTTCCTACTTTTTCAACAGAATGGAACACTGCTTTGTTTCATTCTCGGTTTAAGTACAGCTGAAATAGGGTTATTATCATTTTACTATAAGTATTATGATATACATTCGGAGAAAATTCAACCTCCAACAAGGTAAAAATGCCTTCCTATTTGAAAACTCTATAAAACCGCTATATGTTACTCTATAGGTCTCTTTCCTGTTTAATCATATCAGCTTAATGACAAAAATACTCTTTTTTTTATACGTCCAGCTTACTAAGGAAGTATTTCTTTAGTTACGAGTAGATTTTCTTTAGTTTTGTGAAAGATGCATGCATAAAAGGACAGAATTTGTCTAGCAGATGCTGTTACTGATGGTGTTACGTGATTCAAAAAAATAGCAGTTTATGAGCCTACTTGTCAGTCTGACAAGTTTTTGTGTGTCTCCTGAGCTAGTGATACTTCAGTATGTACAACTGCAGAGATAAAATCCAAAATGTTGGCTGTGGTACGTGCGTGCTGTTGAAGATTCACGTATGAAAGCACAGTACACTCCTGGAAGTGCTATCGGGATCATAAGCTTGTTCTCAGACAAAAAAAAAAAAAAGGAAAAAAAGAAGGTGCCTGATGTGAATCATTGAGTTTTGTTTGTCAGGCTTCTAAAAGCTGGAGGAAAATCACAAGCTTATTTTGTTCTGTATCACTAATTCGCAGAACCGAAGACTTGTATCAAATGGTGCGAATTGAAGTATGTTTGATCATGTTCGAGCACAGTGAAAAATCTGTAGTGTTCACCTCCAGCTTGTTCCATTTCCCCTGCGCTGTCATTTTTCACTGGTTTTTGGCTGTTAGCAAATATCAGTGAGGCCCTCCTTTTGGGTGCTTGGGTGCTTTTTTCCTGAGAGAAGAGGTAAGATTCCAAAGTGTGATACCCTTCTGCCAAAACAAAGATCCTGGTTTAGGTCTTCCTGAAGCTGCATCTAAAACAGTCGTTATACCTGAGATGGGAAGCTTGCTTTTGTGAAGGGCGAATTGGAAATAATTTGAATTTATAAATGAAAATTTCTGGCTTAAAAGGCTTGACAGGACAATCCCTGTAGGTGCACGTAATACTTACAGAACAGCACTTAGACTACTCGCCCAGCCATGCCATTTCAGCCCTCAGGTGAGCGCGCTCATGTCTTTCATGTCCCTGTTTGTTACAGCGAGCTGGAAAGCCACAGCTTGCAATCCTGCGTAACTTGTTTCTCACACCCGTCAGAAAACATACCTCGTAATCTTACGTATTTTTGAAAAATGCCTTTTATTCACTTTAATACAATTTCTCTAGTTATTTTAAACATACAAGATTATTCCTCTGCACGACAGAGGTGCAAATGAAAAAAGCTTATCTGTGTTCATAACCACTTATGATCATGTTGTTACCATGGAAGCTTTCACTTTTCTCAGAAGAGTAATCTTGATCTGCCTTGATAATAACTGGTGAGATGCAGTATCTTGCAGAGTAACTCCTATGTAATTTTTTTAGTGCTGTTTTTTTAAGATGAGAGTCCCTAGCTTTAACTAGCATTTGGTGTCTTTACCCTGTAGAACTGAGATTTTGTTCCTTGGATTTAAAGATACTTTTTTTTGCTTATTTTGATACAAAGGTGCCAGACCTAATGATCCAACCCATCTTTGCTTTAATACACGGTTTGCACTTCTAATATTGCTAGAATTACTGTTCTCAAAACTCCTGGGGATTTCATCTCTCTTCTTGAAATCATTGCAACAATCCTTGGCCGATGAGTGTCAAATGACCGCGCTGAATGTCCAGTAGCAATGTGACTGCACCACAAAGTGATGTGGGTCATGGGACAGTCCGGCTTCTGTTAAACACAAATTTTGTGCGTCCAATGTTAAGCACGGGTCTCCAGAATTGAAGGAAGCTGTACTTAAATGGTCTTACGGGAAACTCTCCTTTGGAAAGTCAGAGGAGTCATGGAGCTGATGGAGTACTATGAATGTAAGAGCTAATGTGACCCTGCAGCTGATAAAGGGAAAAACTATACAGTCCTGAAAAATAACGTCTCTGTGTACAGCAGTGTCACCACCATTGAATATCATGTCTAATTTTCATGTCATTTAGGTAGTTGGAGAGAGCTGCAGGAATGATTTCAGTTTGGAAAAGCATGTTTTGTACTAAATGATGCTGTTTACTCAGGAGTAGAGGAAAAGTGAAAAAGACCGTGTTCAACTTGGAGTTAAGGGTTAAAGCAATAGTCTGGTTATTCCGAAAGCATCTTTCTTAGTTTTCTCAGCCATAATTTGATCTAGGAAGCTATCTGGGTTGGTGCTTCATATGTTTATATTTTTAAAAAATCAGTGTACCGAACATATAGCATTTCTGTCCTGAGAACGATTTTTCATATTTCACTGCAACATTACAGTAATGGGAATATTTTCTCTTTATATAAGTAGCCCCTCACCAGTGCTGCACTTAGGCTTTGCTTGGGCTGTTGAGTGGCTTTGTTCTGATATTGTTACAGTTTTGTAGATCTTGGTCAGTCAATTCTGACCAAAAGAAAAAAAACCAAGCCCAAACCAAGCCATACTTGATTGGAAAAGTATTCCTCTGCTGCTACTCTGCAGTTTTTGTGTTCTGTAAGTCGTCATGTGAGTATGGTGATCTGGAAATTATTTAGCGTCAGATGTGGTGGTGAATGATTAGCTTGTTAATGTACCATTTTTAAAGGCTTTGCTTCTAGGTGCTCCTCGCAGCAAAGTGTTCCTTTTAGTGAGATTATTAATTTAGAAATGAAAGTGGTTTTAATACAGCGAATAGTGATGTAAATGAGTACAGTTCACTGGGGAGCTTGCTCACTTCACAGCCAAGCTTCTTTCTATTCTGGGTCTTGCATTAGCACATCATGTTTCATTTAATAGCTTAGCTCTTAAGAGACTCACAAATTGCTGATAAACAATACTGGCAGACTTTCACTTCGTACTTCTTTATACTGTTAACAAAGAAGATAACATTTGAATAAAGTGTTGTAGAAATTTAAATGGCATGAAGTCTCAAGAGCTTATTGGTAGCTTACTATGTTTAATTATTGCAGCACTTGCAGCTATACTGACTGCTTTGTGGAGGTTCGGAACATTATGTTCAAGGATGTAATTTATTATAATCTGCTGCATTGGATTCAGAGCGTTGGTAGGTGCTTGTACTCCAGATAGACAAATGTTGTTTACAGTTACGTTTAACAGTATGTACTTACCAAAAAATCTGTCGACTGCTGTCAGGCTTTCAACAAGTTGCTTTGGTTTTCAAGTTGGTAGATGTTGGGAGGGTTTTGTCAGCCTGGAGTTACTGAAAGCAGAAGTGAATCTTGGAGGGACTCCAGTTTAAATATGGTCTTACAGTTCTGTAACTTTACGGGTTGGGGAGATTTGAGTTGATAAGTTAGTAATACTGCTGGGTTGTGCTAGCTTTTAGAAGTGATTGAGTTGTCTCTACTTGTAGTCCACTAACAATGCATTGTAGCTGGTTTTAAAAGGAATGGAAAAGGAGATCTGTATTTTCAATGGTTTGACAGATTAAAATTTAGTTTAGTCTTGGGTTTTTAGGGTTTCTGTGTACCCAAAGAGAAGAATAATTTTCCAACTCGGAATTCTGGGTTTTATTCATGTAGTGAAAAGAACTGATACTCAGGACAACAAAGCAAATAATGCTGGAGTGTTACAGAACTGAAGTGCTGACCAGAAACCACTGCAGTTAGTTGTCATTGCTTATTAAACCGGCATCTGTTGTGTCTCTCAAAGAACTCTTGTGCTACGGGTAGAACAGAATCAGCTTTCTCTCATGAACACACCTTCTGTCTTCTCTTGGAAAGGCTTTTCTGCCTGTCATTCCTAATGTCTTCACCTACATTTTAAGGGGAAAAACTAAATGTTTTTGAATAAAGTGGACTCTTTTTTTTCCCTTGGTAAAACTAATGTTAATACAGAGACTCTTCCAGCTTCTGTTAAGCAGGTTGATTATTTGGGGTTGGAGCATCTTGTTCTCATTCAAAGTCTGTTTTTAAACTTTGTAAAGCTAATCTAGTCTGATATATATGTCTTGACAATGGAGTTTAATTACATTATTTGCTCAAGTAGTAGGTCACTTTACGACAAGTTATGTGAAGGTAGTTCTCTATTAAAATAAAACTGTATTTATTAATTTCTAGAGAGCCATACAGCAAACTAGTAGTTTGCGATCTATGACATAACAGGATAATATTTTAAAGACTTTTGTTGGGCAGAGTTTGGTAACTTGGCCTAGCTGGATGTGCTTGAAAGGGTGGTAACGGCATAAATACCCGTTTGTCGTTGTGCATATGTGCTTAGTAATTGTGGTGTGTACTATCTCTGCTCGTAGGTGAGAGAAATGGCTGCTACCACACTAAGTGGCCTGCTCCAGTGCAATTTTCTCACTATGGATGGTCCCATGCAGACCCATTTTGAACAGCTGTGCAAGATGAGGTTGCCGAAAAAAAGAAAGCGAGACCTGGGCTCAGTGGTGGATACAATTCCTTCCGGTGGTAAGAAAATTGCTTCAGAGACTAAACCCCGTGCATGTTGATAGTAGGTCAGGAAGAAATAACACTTACGCACTTATTCTGCAAGCGCTCCAGATGGAATAGGATTTGTCCTGTGGTTATGTAGGCTTTAGAAAATTAACGTATACCCACAGAAGTATAAGGCCTATTGCCCATGCAATTTTTTTCCTTCCTAAGCATTCATAAACAATAATGGTAAACCCTTTCCCCTTACGTGCCTTATTACCTGTTTCTGTGTGTGTAGTGCAGATCCTAATCCTTGTTAAGTGCTTCAAGAATTTGATTTCCAGCATGAAAGATGAATAAGAATATACTACTACAAAAAAAAAAAAAAACGTTTTTATGATGTATTTCTAAGTTAAACTAATTTATTACTCTTCCAGAATTAACACTAAAGAGATTTTTCCATTTCCCATGTGCACAGTTCAGATAGCTGTCTCTCATCATCAGTATTCTTAACTATTTCCTCAGTAAATAAACTCACTTAGCTGCCACAAGACAATTTCATTCTTTAGCCTCTATTTGTTAGCTGCGTGGGTTTTTTTTTTATTCTTAAAACCCAACACACACACACAAAAACCCCAGAACAAAACAACCCCTTAGCTAACCTTAGCTAAAAGCTGTGTCTTCTGACCAAACATTTAGTGCAGCTGAGTCACATTCATTTGACCCAGAAGGACCGAGTCCTATCTGGGTTTCTGTGGAAGCTAGAGAGAGATCTCTCTGCTGTGGCAGGGTTGTTTGGGGGTTTTTTTGGGGTTTTCTGTTTTTGTTTTGTTTTTAATTCAGGGTCAAAACTCACTCGATATTAGTGTCAGGATATTATTCTAATTAGATTACCTCTGTTTAATATATAAGCTCTCTCCAGTCATTCTCGTCAGTTAAAAATAGCCTTATTTTCACTGATAACCAGTTTGAAGTTTGGCTGTGTCACTGAGGAATGTCATAGACAAGATAGTTGCACCTTACCGAATGTAAATTAATACCCTGCCGTTGCAGACTTGGTTAAACGCCACGCTGGTGTGCTGGGACTGAGTGCGTGTATTTTGTCAAGTCCGTATGATGTACCTACCTGGATGCCACAGCTCTTGATGGATCTCAGTGCCCATCTTAATGATCCTCAGCCGATTGAGGTAAAAATACTTAGGTCATTTTTCTAGTTTAAATAGAACGCATCTAAAATATGCTTGACTTTCCTACCCAAAAATAGGACGCTATTAAGAAACATAGTCTCTGCTGCTTTTTATTAAATCGTTTCAAATATGTTTTAAGTCATGGAGTGCTGTTAAGTATTTTTTGTGGTAGTTCTGTTCTTGCTTTCAAATTTAAAGCATAAACTGAAAGCTGCGAGAACTATATCTGTAATGAGGAAGAAGTCGTCTTTAATTAAAAATGTCGCTTTTGTGCATGCCTAGAAAGATAGAATTGGCTAGAATTAGCATTCTAGAAAATAGGAACCGAAACCAAAAAATCACTCTGAATTTTTTTAACGCAAGGTTTTATAAGCAGCCCTAGAAGCAAGTTTTTAGTGAAATAGTTACCTCTAACTGTTTTTTTTTCCTCTATTTGGTTTTGTTGACCTTTGCTGTGTTAACCACAGTAGTGAGCTTATGGCTGAAGAACACCTTAGACTTAACAAACTTTGCTATGGTATGCTTTGTTGAATTAAGAAACTGAGCTGATCGGACTTCTCTTTTGTTAATTTCATAATAAACTTAATTATTTTAATAACAGAAGATAGTTTTCCTCTGACTTGTTTCTTCTATGCACATTATGTGATTTGTCCACTCCTCATGTTTTGAGACCCAATTTTTGGTTTAAAATACCCAAGGAAAAGGAGGAGGGATAAAGCTTTTCTTTTATACTCTATAAGAATGTATTAATTTTTTGAAACTCAAAATTGTACATTAAAAAATTCTTTTTGTAAGAATGTTGGAGTCGTGACACTAGTCAAAAAACTTGAACCAGAACTGTAAGAATTAAAATACTGGGGAACTGGGCTGAATTCTCCAAAGCCCTGCTAACCTTTAAACTGCTCAAACACTTCGCTCTACTCAGCAGTTATTTTTTGTTGTATTCAACGTTTGTTTTGTCATGGAGCTTAAATCCATAACTGATACAGATCAATACTGATTGTCTGCTATGCAGATGACTGTGAAAAAAACGCTGTCAAATTTCCGGAGGACCCATCACGACAACTGGCAGGAGCATAAACAGCAGTTCACGGATGACCAGCTACTAGTGCTTACCGACCTCTTGGTTTCACCCTGCTATTATGCATAGATAGGTAAGATTATTTGTTTTGACATAAACGGTATTCCAAGAGAAGTTTTAATGTATATTTTTATTTTTTTCCTGTGGTAACAGCACAACGCCATATTCTTGGTTTGAATTCTTTCTTCTTTCTTTTCAGGTTTTTCCTGGAAGAAAGAAGGTGTAGGAACCTTTCTGCAAAATAAAGGAAACTCAAAGAAATTTATCACGTAGAAAACTTTTGTGTTGGGAATCCTGATGCCTGATCCAAACCACTTTTAAATACAAACATAAAGACCTGGTTCTATTCAAAAAAGAAATTCCCCTCCCCAGGGAGCAGCTGTGGGAGCCCCACAGTCTCCTTGTAACCACCCTTGCAGAGCCCGATCGTGAGTTTATTGCAAGACCCTTGTCACTGGCCTGCATTACACATCAGTCTTGTTTCTGCTTTCTGGCACGCAGTGACTTACACCGCACATTTCTTACTCTCTTTTTCTGACCCTTCTTCCCAGCTGTTTCTGACATCAAAGATATGCAGAGCCAGAGAGTGCTGCAAACCAGAATATTCTCAGTGAAACTCTCCGCTTCTGTTGATGCAACTTCTTACCTAGTCAGCATACAATACCAGGAACCTGTCTTTCTCAGAGTTTATTTTTCACTACTTGGATTCGAGGGCCCATCAGGTGACGGGCTCTGTATCATTCAGTCCACCTCAGGGCAGGATTGCCTTTTTGTATTTTCCTTGTCGAAATGTAAATAGCTGATTTCCTCTGTGCAGTATAGGCGATGGCAGGACAAAACGTGGGGAGTGAAAGCTCTTACTGCCTGGCCAGGTCTTCAGAGATAGCTTGACCACACGTGGAATAAAAATCTATGATTATATGCATATTTTTAAGGGTGAAGGACTATGGGTGTTTCCACGTAATTAGAGCCCACAGATATGAAATAATGGACTATCAAGTGGTGGTTGAATTCACAGAAGGAAACGTGTGCACAGTGTGAAAAGGCACGGAACGGCTGACTGTTTTTAACAGCGTGTTCTCATAAAGATTGTCACTGTTTGAGCAAGCATATCTTGTTCGAAGATTGTGGAAGCTCTGTATTTTTTTTGCCTGCAGCTTTGTTCAGAGACTGGTATCTATTGGCTATTTAACAACATGTTTAATATGTGTTACATAGTTGTAAAAGACTGTATAAATTGTAGAGGCATTGCATTGACAAAACATTGTACAGTTTGCAACCTTTTACATAACACCATTGTGACATTAATTTGTAAAGATTCATACTTAGGTGTTAATACTGTAGTAGTTCTGGCTTTTGTATCAAATCAAATGCCATTATTAGTTTTTTAAATTATTTTCTTTAACGGAATATCTCTTCATGTCTGAAAGGCGGAGGTTTTCTTTTGGTTTTCTTGTGTCTCGTTATTCCTGTGTCTCATTCAGATTTTAATGCAACACGCGTGGCCATCTCTAAATGCTGACATCACATACTCTGGTGTGAGAAGCTCATAGAACGTGAGGTACACTGAAATAATTCATAAGCTGGTGTGTGTTTTAACTTTCATGCAACCGTACGGGAGCACTGATACATGTTGAGTGATCTACCTGCTGAGCGTGTGACTCATTCCAAACTTCAAAGCACAGCGGTGTTCCTGGTGCAGTATTTAATGAGTGTCAGCACACGGATGTAACCACTGTATAGCGTAGTGCCAAAATTATTCTTTCAATTGTGTACGTAGTTTAAGACCCAATAAATGGATTGTTTGTAACATCTGCATTTTTTGGGGGGTATTTCTAAAGCGGAAATTTCTTACTTTGAGATTACAATTTAAGGCTTGTTTACTGGGCTTTTGAGTTTTTTGTATGAGGCCTGTTTATTGTGGGATTTGGCAGTGAATTAAGGCAACATTAAGGATTAATTAAAGATCTAATGGTTGGGAAACTAGCTTTTATATTTACGTAAAAAATATCTTGTGCGTGGTGAGGCTTGCCAAAAAACTCACTAACTTCTGAGAAGTACACTTAAAATTGGAGAAACTAGTTTGAAGCGGAGGGGGTTTTGCTGATAGAATTCAAAAAACTTTAGCAGTATTGGAAAGTATTTGTTGCAGAGGATCATCTTTAACGTGTGCATTGGTTGATTAACTGATGGAGCAGATCGTATGTGACGTTTTGCCTACCCCAGGGGCAGCTTACTACAGGATCCAGCTCTGCTGCTTTTTACCGTAGTTGGGAGTTTCTTTTCTTAGGTATTTATAGTCAAAGAGTAGCTGGAATTGGTTGCAATGTTGAGGATCCAGTGCTCTGTAGAGAATCATTCTGCAGTCAGAGCTATGATGGCAAATAAGTAGGTGGTAGTAATTCACAATAGCTGTTTATAAACCAGCAATAAATTACTTGATCCAAACGGATCCCCCAGAAAATAGAGTACATATTCGGAGTACAGTTCTATAGGATAAAATATGCTGATGGTAGTATGAACAAACTTGTGCTGATTGACATTTTGTGGGTGACAGATTAAATGTCAGTCTCCTGAGAATTTTGAGTTCTTCGTGAAATACCACAACTCGATTGCTACTTTTGTTTCCTAACTCTTCCCAAGGAATATACACATGTGTAATGAGTTCTGAGCTTTCCGTCGCTTTGTCTTATGTTGTCTCTGCCCCAAAGCCTTAGAGACGAAACAACTGCAAAACCTCAGTCTGGAGAGGGAGACAGTTCTAGCATGAGAAGAGAATTTTTCCCCTTGAACAGAAAGGGAGATGGAAAGAGATTTTGGAGATGGTCCGGTAGCCTTGATAGCCTTAGTGACCACGAGTCAGTCTGCACAAATCGTCTCAGTGACCGTCACTGTTCGAAGCACCAAAGAATGGCAGTGATGTAAGGTGGAATTCATTTGTTGGGGTTTTTTGGTGTGGTTTTCATTTTGGTTTGGTTTTTTTTTTTTGCTTGAGTTGCAGTGACTTACTGTTTAGTGACTCGCTAAAGATTAAGAATGGAGTGGCCTCCTGTGTTTCCGTAACCAAGTTGGGTATATTTGTGCATGTGAAAACCTGATGATACCACAGCAGAGACATAATGCTTATTTAGATAAAAATGTATTAGAAAATTATCAATTAGGCAAGTAAGACAAACTTGTGGTTTTGGGAGTCTGGCACCACAGACTTGACATTGGTGGATTGTATTATTAACAAGGGGAGCTAATCTGTACATGGATTCTTTTTTTTTTATTATTATTTTTTTATAAAGAGGAAGAAGGTATGAAAGTCATTATTTCCAATGTGGTATATTACAACTATATTCCTTTTATGTCCAGGTATCTGCCCTCTCATCCTTTTTACTTCTTTGCCAGGCTGCTGGGAGTCCTGTGCTTGGTACACATGGATGATGTCTCCTGTCAGCTTTTCAGTTAGGCATCCCACACTCCGTTCAGTCCCACACTTTCTTCCACAGCTTCAGACTTCCCGGAATCATTCAGCAGACACTCCAGCTTCCTTTGTCCCTGTGCTGTGAAAAACACAATAATCTGGTAAGATGTAAAAGGGGGGGGGGGGAACCAACCCCAAACAATTTATCAGCAGAAAGTCTTGCTGGCCATTTTCCTTGCAAGATTTTAACTTCAGTCCTGCTGTGAATTACCAGCTGATTTGTTTTATACTCTCACTGCGCAGTAACTGGAAGGCAACTTCTGTGGATTTCCCAATCGCAAAATACTCGCTGTTCATAATCTGGAGAACAGGATTTCCAAGAAGAGGGGGGAAGTTCGCCTGAACCTGATCCAGACTTGCAGGTTGTCTGTAGGCTAGAGGTAGCCGTGCTCCAGGGAAGTGGGTTTGCAGCAGTTAATTCAACAAGGTACCCGGGGCGCTAGGGCAGTGGTAGTTTTACAGTCTGCTGCAAGAAACTGGAGGCTTGATGACAGAATTAAAACTCTGTGGAAGATACTGCTAAGGTATTTAAGGCAATGCACACACAGGACAAGCAGATTGTAATTGGTTTGCACTGAGGGTTTTTTCTCTCTTGGTCAACAGGTGCTTCTCGGAGTTATTGAGAGAGATTTAGGAGGGAAATTCCATGAGTTGAGAGGGGAAAAAAAGGTTAGTATTCTCTCCCTGGGAAGGAGAGCAACTCTTTGTAAACCAGTCTTGAATCAAGAGTTCTCTCTCAGCAGGTAAAAGCTTCAACTATTGCCGACAAAGTTTATTAGCAAAATTGTCTGTGATTTTGGATGGATTAGAGTGCAGTGCTTAGAGGCATTAGCTGCATACTAACAAGGCAGACGTTTTCAGAGGGTGAAAAGGAGAGGGAGCCTTGCTGGCCATGATCCTTTTCTAATTCTACATTAAATGCCTTTTTCCACAAAAGGCTTGTGGAAGTTCAGCCTGCCTTCCCTGCGTGGGCTCTTGGCAGCCTCGCTGCTGCAGGTATTTGGTGTAAATCACCTGAGCAGATTTTGCTGGTAGAGATGGAGCTGGACGTGCGCTTGCCTTGGGGAGTGGTGAGGGGTATTGGGAAATAGGAGGTGCAATTATTTCCGATTAGCATGCTTCGGAAAAAACAGTGATAAACCCGGTAAATCTGTTGTAGCAGAATTGCTAACCTCTCTCTGGTGAGATGAGCAATTCATCTAGGTAGAAGCCTAGACGAGTTCACCCAGAAAGGGCTCTCTTTTAAGAGTATCAGTTAAAAGCTTTTATTTATTCTCTCCTGGCTTTTATTTCTGGGTTTTTTTTCTGGGCTAATTTCCCCTTTTATTATTCCAGCATCTTTCCCCTACTCAAAACACTTGTAAAAACATTTTGGGAACACACTTTCTCCTTATGCAGCAGAAACTCCAAGACTGAACACTATTTGAGAAGCTTGATAGCACTAGAGCGTGCTGGGGTTTTTTATTAGTTAGTTTAAGGAAAGGCTTGAGGGTGCTGCAAAGAAAGAGTTGATACCCTAGTACCTTGTGCAAGGTGCTGCAAAAGTGGTTGTGGTTGTGATGCTGGCCTTGCAAAACTCAGACTGATTTATTACACCGCCCTTCTCCCCTGTCCCAAACTTCAGCAGTTCTTTGAGAAAGGGGCAGGCCAGCGAGATACCTTGCTGTGCCGAAGTGACTGTGCAGTGTTTTGTGTTTCCATGGAGATCCTTTTTGCCTCGGCTCATCCCCTCGCTCCCCCACTACAAGCCCTGTATTCAGCCACCTTCTCTTGGCTCCCCACCTCCCGCTGCGATCCTGGGGTCTCTGCTGAATGCCTGCGGCCATCTGCAGCGTTTCTCAACGCGCAGCACCAAAACACCATCCGGCTTGTGCTTTTCTGCCGAAATGTTTTGAGGCTTGCAGGCTATGGCGAGGAACACCTTTTCCTTCATTTCAAACTACAGTTAATAACTACGGAGGGATAAAACATCTTAAAACCAAAAAACAATCCTTGCTTCTCGTGGGTCTGCCTGCATTAATGAAATGAGTGTCAATCTAAACCTAGCGCTGATGCAGGCTGCTTTCTTCCTATTTTGCACTTAACTAGTTCTAAAATATTTAACGTGCTGTAAGGCCCAAGTCGTACAGCTTTGATGCCTAAATCCATTTTTCAGCATGTCAGGTAGGAGTTTCAAAAGCACCTAAGAGATCAGAGTCTCAGTCTTGCTAACTCCTTTAAAACCCCGTGGGCTTGCTGAAAATGATCCCGTTAGGCATGTGCAGCCTTATTTCTGTGTGGGTGCTTCCACCTGCTAATCTGGGAACTACGGGAAATTAGGAAGTCTTAACTGTGGTCTTCCAGGGCTGAGTATTTGGCCAAATAACACCTGGAATTAGGTAGACCGTCCCAAGTTTTTAAAGGTCTCTTGTTTTGCAAAACGTGTCACTACTGCTATATTTTTGGTCAGAAATTGTCATAGCCTAATGCGGACTTGGGGATTAGACGTACCGTGAAACTAAGGTCAGTTTTTATGCAGTGTCTTGCTTGTAACTGAAGTGCGGCGCGTTACCTGCGCTGAGAGGATGTGGATATTGTGGAGCACGTTAGTTTTACGTGAAGAGAACAATCATCGCTGTTTCCTTGGCATTAATCACTTTGAAGTAACTCACTCCTGCATTAGGCTGATATTTTGTCAGTCTTGTTTAATTACGCAGCTCAGCGCACTCTGATGTTTATAAATAAGAAAATTCAAGGAGGGAGATCCCAGCCTGGCAATGAAAAAACAACTCATACTCAACAGGGCCAGGATTCACCCACAGAATTCAAATTAGCCATGACTTGGAGAACAAAAATATAAGCAAGAGTGTGGGGATAAAAGTGACAGCCAAGCTGAGGAGAACGTAGCTGGAAGGCACAGGAAACCACGGACATCGCGTTTTGGGTTTTGGACCTTCTCCCTCCTGTGTGCAACTAGCTAAGAACAAAACCAAGGCTGAGTGCACCCGATGTAGGCGCCCAGGTTGCAAGGCACTGTTGCAGCCTGCTCCGACAGCCGCTGGCGTTTCCCTGCCGCGGACCCCGACGACAAATCCAGGTGGATTGCCAGCTGGAAGCGTGTTTAGCACGCAAGGATATAGGCTGGGCTGCTGTTGTGAATCATAGGTTTACTAAAAACTTGCTCGTAGTTTTAGGAAGAAATGCATTGAAAAATCCACAAGCAGGTAGCGCTGACAAGCTTTCGGATGTCAACGTTCTTGTCGCTGTCTTGATGCTTCTACAAAGCACCGCTGTGCTTCTGCACGATTGCTGGGGTAGGGCTAGACTGAGATGCTATACAGATTAATGTGTGCATATATATAGTGGGTATATACAGAAATGCACAGTGTAAGACAAGTGTCCATGCGTAAATGAGAAGTACTGGGTCTGCTGTATCTTTGTAGCCCTTCTGTGCCTTGCCTGGCTGGGCTTTCGTCTCTTCCAGCTGCATTTCCAGTGCCTGGCGTCGAGGTCCCTCCGTGGTGTCTGCCTGTGACAGCCTGTGCTGACTCGGAGAACGCACGCCGAGCGTTTCCTCATCGTCAAGCCCATGTGAGTGTTTCAAAATGATCCTTTTAAGTGCTCAGACATCCAGTACTCTCCATCATTTTAAATGGCAGCTACTGCATTTGTAGTAGTAGTAGCTGGCAGTAACAGATCAAGAAAGAATGCTGATTTTATGGTTTTTCCCCCATGGGAATACAGAAGCTCCTGTGCTTTAGATCCTGCGCTTCTGGGTGCGACAAGCGATCAAAAAGGGCCTCCCTCCCCCGCCGTGAGTTACACGGGAAAGCGATGCAAAAGTGCAAGCAGGGGAAGGACGCAGTGTTCAAAATTCTGCCTTAAATTTTGATGGTCGTCAGGTTTTGGTTTTGGGGCAGGTGTTTTGTTGGCGTTAAGTCAACGTGGAGGAACCTCAATGCCTTGAGAGCCCAGCTCCTGCCTTGGCATCGCTTGGCAGTGATGTGACTTGTAGCAAACCCTCCAGCTGCGTTATCTTAACTGACTTCGCAGCTTTGCGAAAGCTGCAGGACGGAGGCACTGCCGTGGCGCTGGCCGTGCAGCCAGCTCCCTCGCTTGGGGCTGGTGCTGCGGGTGCCCCAGGGAGGAGGAAGGGCTCCTGGGTGCTTCACTATGAGGCTGGACGCGGTGCTGGGCGCTTCCCGGCTGCTGCTGGAGGTTAACGTGGAGAGACGGGGTAGAAACCGTAGGAAGGAGCGGATTAAAACCAAAGTCTGTTTTGCTCCAGCGCCTTGCATCAAAGCAGACACTTGTACAGAGTGCAAGTTCGTGCAACTGGGCGTCAGGGTTTGTGCAGCTGCTTCTTGCCCAGCTGGAAACGCAGGTTGCAGCCCCAGAGGCGATTTAGGAAGCCCAGGAAGGCGTCTGCTCGGTACGCGCGCCCCCTCCCACACCTTTGCCCGCGGCGGCTCCTGGCCGGAGGCCGCTGGGCCGTGGGTGGAGATGGGCACGGCGGGNGGCCCCGCTCGGCCGCGGCCGCGGGGAGGCGGCGGGCGGAGATGAACGCGTCGGGGCGGCTGCCGGCGGGGGGCGAGGAGGAGCCCCCCGGTGCCTCGCTGCTGCCGCTGGGCGGGAACGGCAGCGCGGGCGGCGGGGAGCTGCGGGAGGGGACCCACGGCGCCACCCTGGCGGCCTGCGCCTCCCTGCTGGCCCTCGTCTTCTGCCTGGGCTCCTACGGCAACCTCATCGTCCTCCTGTCCTTCTTCGACCCGGCGCTCAGGAAATTCAGGACCAACTTCGATTTCATGATCCTCAACCTCTCCTTCTGCGACCTCTTCATCTGCGGGGTGGCCGCCCCCATGTTCGCCTTCATCCTCTTCTTCGACTCGGCTCGAGGCGTCCCGGGCGCCTTCTGTTTCACCTTCCACCTCACCAGCTCCGGCTTCATCATCATGTCGCTCAAGACGGTGGCGGTCATCGCCCTGCACCGGCTGCGCATGGTGCTGGGGAAGCAGCCGCACCGCGCCGCCTCCTTCCCCTGCACCCTCCTCCTCACCCTGCTCCTGTGGGCCACCAGCTTCACCTTGGCCCCCCTGGCCCCCCTGAAAACCCGCGGCTCCCGCCTCTGCCTGCCCATGTCTAGCTTCGCCAGCAGCGAGGGGAAGATCATCCTCTATCTCTACGTCACCGATTTCATCTGCTGCGTGGCCGTGGTGTCCGTCTCCTACGTCATGATCGCCCAGGCCCTGCGGAGGAACGCTCAGGCGAGGAGGTGCCCGCCTGTGGTGGCCGTGGACGCCTCCAGACCGCAGCCCTTCATGGGGCCTTCGTCCGCCGGGGCCGGGGAGGGCGTGCAGAGCGCCGTGCCCGCCTTGTACAGGAACCAGAGCTACAGCAAGCCGCAGCACGTCCAGACGCACGGCTACGCCAAGCACCTCGGCCAGCCGCCAGCCACCGCCGCCAGCCGGCTCCAGCTCGTGTCGGCGGTCAACCTGTCCGCGGGCAAAGACTCCAAGGCGGTGGTGACCTGCGTCGTCATCGTGCTCTCCGTCTTGGTTTGCTGCCTGCCCCTGGGCATCTCTTTGGTGCAGGACACGCTGTCCGGCAGCGGCGGCTTTGTTCTCTACCAGTTCGAGCTGTGTGGATTTACCCTCATTTTTTTCAAATCTGGATTAAATCCTTTTATATATTCCCGCAATAGTGCCGGACTTCGGAGACGAGTTCTCTGGTGCCTGCAGTACGTAGCCCTTGTCTTTTTCTGCTGCAAGCAGAAGACGAGGCTTCGGGCCATGGGCAAAGGCAGCCTGGAAGTCAACAGGAACAAGTCATCCCACCACGAGACCAACTCGGCGTACGTGTTGTCTCCAAAACCTCAGAAAAAGGTTGCGGACCACGCCTGTGGTCCCAGTCACTCCAAGGAAAGCGTGCTGAGTCCCAAGGCTTCTGTTGGGCACCAGCCCTACGCACAGAGCAGCTCAACCCCCATGAACACCCGCATCGAGCCCTATTACAGTATCTATAACAGCAGCCCTTCCCAGGAAGTGAGCACCCCAAATAGCTTACAGCCGGTGAACTCGACTTTCGGATTTGCCAAATCCTACATTGCCATGCATTATCACACCACCAACGACTTGGTGCGAGACTATGACAGTGCTTCGACTAAGCAGATACCCGTACCCTCGGTATAACGTTAAAAAATGGTTCTGATCCAGCTGACCCAGAGGGTCCCCTTCTTTGCTTTTTCTTAACGATTATTCGGAACTCAGCGATACAGTATTGCTGTACTGCTGCCAATTAAGAAAAATGCCACTGCTGTTAATATCCAGTTATTTGCGTTTGAAGCGAATGCTAGGATATTACTTCTGTGACGCTTTCTTGAATTTCTGCGGCAAGTCAAAAAGGGCAGTATTTTAGATTTGTATTTGGAATTGTTACAGGAGGGTGGGTTTTGTTACTAACTTTTACTGCCGGACAAGTGGAGGGGAAAAAAAAAAAAGCTTTATAACTGTATGTCACAAGGCAGAATATCTGAGATCAGTCTGAGGCTGCCCCAGAAGTATTACCTGTTGACTTGCATACTTGCCGTATTTTCAAGAAGGAAGAATTGAGAAGATACTTGGTCTTACGCTACTTAAGTTTAAATGTTTTCCATTGCAGAAGGTTGAAAGAATTGGTGGTATTTTGTTGTAGAAAGCGTTGGTAAGAACAAAAGTCCTTTCTGTTTGCAGGGTGAAATCCTGGTTCTGTTGAGGTAAATGGCAAAATTTCCGTGAACTTCAACTGAAGTTTAGGATTTCAGCCTCGGCTTCCTAAAGCAGGACAGGGCATTTTACAAATAGTGTTGCGTCGTTACTGGGGAAGGACTTCTGAGAAGCCTTGTGGCACTGTAATAAGGCTCTGAAGGAGATATATATACACACACACACATCTATATCTCTAAAAATTTCCCCAGTACATTTATTTTGAGGATCGGTGGCGTTACGTATCCCAAAACAATATAATTGGAGAAGTATTTTTACATCTGAGAGAAATAACTGCAATACCTAATTGCAGGTTTTACTCGAGGATGAAGATGAGTATTGTGATATTGTAGTGTTGATACACTAATGGTAATGCGGTCGCCTCTGGAGTTTTCTAATTTGTAAACTGTTACACAGAGTGGTGTTGCCGGTTGCTTTTTTGTATGTGACTTTGTAAAAAAAAAAAAAGGGAAAGAAAAAAAAAGGGAATCGGGCGGATTCAACTGTGATATTCCTGACAAGTAGAACTGACAGCTATTAACACTTCTAAAAACAGAATGGCCCCGTAACAGGATGACTAAAGTTTTTGAGGTTTTCTTAAGAAATCTAACGTCGGTTTGATTTAAAGATTAATAATCTGTCTACTTACAGACTTTATCTGTTGGTCTACACAGTGAGCAAATAACAGCAGTTAAATATTTTTTTTTTTATAAATCCGACCCTTTGTGTTGTGTCATGTGTTGTGGGAATTTCTTCTGAGACAGAATGATTTGGAGGCATTTAAATTCCTGACAATTATCGCTTTAAGCGGCTGGATCTCTTCAAAACAAGCGATCGCCTTGCAACTTGTATGGACTTCAGCAGAGCCTTAGTATCTCTGAAATAATCGTGTCACAGACTTCTGGTGCCTCATCGTAGGTAAAAAAATGCCACATCTTTAGCAAAATTACAGTGACGGAAAGATGGTTTGTTATTTTAGAAACAAAACCCATTCACATCATTGCCGTGTGTGAGTTGTTGTTGGTTTAGGCTCTTTGTTAACGATTTTCAAGATTTTCCTGGAAGACTATTACACTATGAATTCTGTTCTTTGTTTAACACTCTGAATTTTAATTAATTTTGAATAATTCAAGACAGCTTTCTTGCAATAAAATGGATGTGAACAACTTTCTAATACAACTGTAAAATTGAAATTATTTCCGTCTTTTCTCTCTGCCCAGATACTTTTCTCTATATAAACAAATGACGTGGTTCTTTCTAAAGTAATTATAAAAGATAACTACAAGATCAGGCTTGGGTTTCCTGTCTTTGCATTTCTCTTTAGTACAAAGCAGGAGGGAAAAAATATGTGGGATCCTGTCCTTTTGTCTCAAACTATAGGTTCTTGGCAGCAATTACAGTTTCAGATCGGGGGAGCATTATTTCCGACCCCAAAGTGGTTGCAAGCCGGGGCCCTGTCTGTCCTTCCAGGGAGCTGAAGGTGCGCGTTGAGACTGGTTTTAACGCGAAGTCGGTTTTGGGTTTGCTGCACGTACGTACAACTCCTGCTGTGCTTTCGTTGTGGATCACGCGAGCTTTTATTGCGCGACAAGATAAAAATCCCTCGCTCCTTATTCACAAAAGTAATTTGCGTTGAGTATTCACAGGGGAGTAAAGCAGGCAGGGTACAGCTTTAGGACAGAAGGAGGGTTTATTGCCTTTACCTGATGTGTTACTGAGACAAAAGAACCAAAGTCCCTTCCAAGCACTTTGTAATAGTGTTCTTCCATTAACTCCTGCTGCCAGCTGCCTTCTTACTACAACCAATGTGTTAATTATAGTGTCAGGTAGGAAGGTGCAACACCTTTTAACCCGCAGTAGGAGCGACATCTGGTTTAAGTTGTCAATTGTGTTAAATAACTGTGTTTTGAGGGAGGCTTGTGGATGTAGTACATAGAGATTGGGCTTTGAAAATACGTAGGTACGGTTTCTTCAAAGTGAATCATAACAACTGATTGCTTCAGTTTATATGACAAAAAAATACTTGTTTGAGGCTCTTCTGGAGTATAACTCTTCTTTCTTTCCTTTAGCCCCCCTTGTTGTACCAGAACCCTCTTCTGCTGAGCGCAGAACCGGTAAAGCCTGACTGCGAGGTTAAAAAAGCAGCAGTCTAAGCGAGAGGGGAAGCAACAGAGCGCTGGCTGAAGGAGGTGGAAAACTTATGTGAAGAGAGGAGATAGGTAAGAGACTAAGCAACAAAAGTATGTGAATACTGAGGAGGTTAGAAAAAGTAGGTTTGTGGTTAGTGCAGTGCATAACACGGGAACAGGAAAGCATCCCGTGAATATGAAAGGTGGCAAATCCAAGACACAGAGTGCTGTACTTCTCTTACTGCCCGTGCAGGCTCTGCGGACCTCGTTGCTGCAGAACTGTTTAGAAAAAGCTAGGAGGGTTTAACGGGCGCTTCATGTGAGCGATACGAGTATCGGGAGCCTGACAGTTAATGCCAACACGTTTTGAAATCTATATAAAACTTCATACTCCAGGAATTAAAGCAATCCCTGATTTCTGGGGTTAGGATGAAGCCGTCGTGGTGGAAGAGGTTATTCAACGTGCGTTTTCAGTGTGCTCTGCAGCTGCTTTTGGAGTTGATGGTGTTGGCCACGGTCACAACATTTGGCCAAAGAACCGTTTCTGCTTTATTTTTGAAAAATCTACAGTTGTGGTGCTAGGTGTACTCCTAAAAGTTTGATCAGAGTGTCCCCTGAAATAAGGAGTGGCCTCAAAAAAAGCATAAAGAAGCTTATTAGAGAAACAACTGATTAATTACTTGGGGTTGATCTCACTAACGAGTGACTTCTGGTTGTTTACATGCACAAAAGTATTTGAAAATTCACAGTCTTTTTAAGTCGTAGATCTTTATGGTGATAAGACTTTTTCAGCTGTTGGCCTGCAGTATTGTAGTTTTTATCCTTTATATATAAAACTTAAAAGCTGGTAACGCCAAATAATTTTAAACAGTTGTCTACACAACCTCAAAAAGTTGCTAAAGAATGTTCAGCAGTTGGGCACCAGCTCAGAACTTTTTAGACTAGACATAAGAGACATTTCTGTAAGGTGTTATATATATATTTTTTTTATTATTATTATTATTTTTTTAATAAGTCACAGAGCTGGTCTGCCTGAGCAGTAAGGCTTCAACAAGCTGGGGAGGGCAAGGTGCAAAAATTGGACAGATGATAGTCAGAAAGAATAATTGCCTCATAATTTTGTGCTATCTTGTGGTATTTTATTGTATGTATGGTTTAGGTACAGAATTTGTCACTTGTTAGGAAAGCTGTGAAACTTACCCTCTGTATAATCTTCACTACCCCTGAACAGAATCTGCCAGCGATTTAAAGAACAGGGAAATAATTTTGTTTTCACAACAGACAGCGTACCTGACTCCTGGTGCTTGCTGAGGACAGGTGGGTTTGCACAGAGATCTCTCCGTAAATGCAGATGGTAGAGGAGGGTTAAATCCTACTCTGCTTCTCGTAATTTACACTGGTGGAAAACGGGGGGGTCAGCACCGTGGGACAAAGGGAGAGGAGGCGATTTCAGAGCGTTTCTGGGGTTTGTGAGCACTGGTTCTGTCCTGCCGTGCAATTGATGCAGATTTCTTTGATTTGAATAGCTCTTTGGTTATTGTCAACTTCAAGCGCTGTGCTTCGTGGCTACGCCGAGTACAGTGTCCACAAGTTTAATCAGCACTGGCAAATTGACTTCAAAGGGACATTTATTATGCGCTAATAAATGCTGACCACAGGTCACTGTCAATTCCTATTTAAAATGGGTTCGTGTTTAGCATTAGAAGAATGCCTTCATTCATTACAAAAGCTGTCCCTGAACCTCGGTTCCAAGAGTCAAACATGCTACCGGCTGCGGCGTGGGGTTTTTTCTTTTTTGCTAGGAAGCAGCACGGGGAGGGGGTGAAAACCATGCCCTGCTCCAGGTGGATCTTTTCCCTTCCAAAACACATTGCAGCAGAGTTGTATTTGCCGATAGCGCCTTGTGTTTTTTTTCATGTTTCCCCTTTTGGCCTCAGTTAGGATGGTATTAGTCTTATTTTGTCACAGCAGAGCTAATTCCTTTTCAGAGCGTGGTTCAAATGTGCTGTCCCGTATGTTGTACAGAGACGTTCTGCACTCCTGGGTCTGTGATCTGCTGGGCAGTTGTTTGGGTTTGCTCATCTTACGAGCGAGCCCAGATTGTGCTACGCTAAATAATTTGTTCTCACCTGGTATTTATTTAGTGTCACAGTCTGTTGAGTTTTCTTGAAAGCAGCTGTTAGATCAGCTGATTTATTTTTTTTTTTTATTTTTAAGTAGCACTAGGTGATGACAAGGGCTATGCAGAGGGAGCACGGAATTAATTTGAAATGAGTGAGGCTGGCTGTGTCAAGTCAAACTTTCCTAAGTCTAGATAATATTATACAGAACTTTCTTGCTTTTTCTTCAGAGGTTTATGACAACATCATTCAAATAAAGCTCATACCAATTACTTAACAGTGGAGACTGACACACTCAGCTGGCTCCCTTTTTTTTTATCGTCTGGTTGTATCTGTTAATCTGTAATTATGAAAGATTTTAAAGTCGGATCTCTTCCACCAGTTACATAGACTAAATGAGGGAGCAGCATGGATTTGCAACTGCAGGTCTCTTCATTAAGTCAGTCTTTAATCTTTTCTCGCTAAACTGCAGAAGGAAGGTGTTACCTGTGTGCTATCGTAGCTGGCTCCCTTCTTACATGTGCGCATTGTGCGTTCCCATCTTAAGCTCTTCTGGAACCGAGAATCTGAACTCCAACCTTACCTTTGAATGACATCACTTTTTGCTGTAATAATCTCAAAAAAAGACAGTTTAGGGCCTGCAGTGTGACTCGAGCTTTCTTCCTTTCAGGTGACATGCACAGCTTTTTAAGAAACGCTGGAAATAGCTGAAGAAAATCAAGTACCCAGGGAGAAAAAGCTGTTTATCAGTGCTCGGGTCTCAGCCCTATGGATAACAGCTTCTTTTATCAGCCAGAGTAACGCGCGCACTACAAACCCTTTAGTAACCTCTCCTGCGACTGCTCCGAGCCAAACCCCCATTGCGACACAGCAGCCTTTTGGAAGGTAAACGCAGAAATGCTTTTATTTGACAGCAGACTTTCCAGGCACAATCTTTACACATTCTCCTATCTCATTCCATCTCATACATATCCTGAGCAGATCCACGTTCCGCTCTCACGAGCGGTTCGTTGGTTGTTCTTAAGACAGCTGCTAGCTGATGCCAGAACACTTTCTGTTTGCGTTCCTCAGGGCTCCACTTTAAGTAGGTTTTCCTTTTCAGCAGTTTCCTGAGTTTGCTGAACTTCTGTGGCACGCTGTTGGGCGGGAGGTCTTCCAGCACAATCATGATGAGGGAATCCTGATTTTCGTTCAGGACCCGGTGTTCCGCAAAATACAGTTCATATTGACACCAGCAGCTGTTTACAAAACTCTGAGAGAGAACAAAAAGGACTTTATGGCTGTTCTCTATGCAGTAGAAAATGTTACCGAGTACGGGATGCCCCGGTTTGAAATCCCTCTCGTGGTAACAGATCTTGAATCCATCAGTTTCCAATTTTTCCAGTAGATTCTCTTTCGTCCAGTTTGCATCTTGTTCGCTGTACGAAATGAAGGCGTCGAAGGGCTTGTCTTCTGGCCTCTTCTCGTACTGCTTCCTCTTGGCCATGCACCAGTACCAGCCCATTCTGACGTACCAGAGCCCGTCGAACCGCCAGCACAAGCCTGTTAACACCAAAACCACCAGGACGGCGACGCAGGCTGTAACAGCCATCTGGATGCCCAGGGAGCAGTGCAGAAGCGTGAGGTCGCTGCTCTCCACCAAGGAGCCCCTTCTCTCTGGTGGGAAGCTGCACTTGAGATTCTCTTTCCCGTTTATCTGCAGACGGGGGTGGTGGATGTAGACATTCACGAACCAGTACAAGTCACAGTTACAAAAAAAATGTTTACCTTGAACGGTCAAAACGCTCAAACTCGTTAGCTGGCCGAAAGTGTCCTCCACGATGGTCGTAATGGCGTTGTCGCTAATGTCTAACTCGATCAGAGAAGCTGGGAGAGAGCCACGCTGTAGAAAGGAGATCTTATTCCCTGATAAATTAAAATACCTCAGCATTGGAAGAGATTTCCCAAAGCGATCGGGGAGTTCTGAAATGAGGTTGTGACTGCTGTCCAGATTAGTGAGGGCAGAAAGGTGGCTGGCGGGTTCCAGTCTGCTGATGAGGTTTCCAGAAACATTCAGATATTCGAGTTTCTCCAGGGCGTCAGTCAACAACAACATTTTCAACTTATTTTTACTAATATCACATTTCGTTAAAGTCAGCGGAAAATGCTCAGGATGCATATCTGTAATTTTATTATTTTGAATATTAAATATTGTTAAGTTGGAGACAGATTTAAAACTAGGGGGTATTACTTTAATATCACTGTTGCTTAGGTCGAGGTGCTGCAGGGAGGTGGGTAAGTCAGGCAGCACAGAAATCCGGTTGCTGCTGAGATCCAAAAATAATAATTCTCCCATTGTGCCGGCAAACCATTCTGGCAGTTCTACAATGGAGCAGTTGGACATTTTCAGGTATTTCACTCTGTTGGGAAGGCTTTTGATGGGTGTACCAGCCTCGTCTCTGACGAATGAAATGGCGTTAATACGTACAGTTCCAGGGGGAAAATTCTGAACTGCATTAGGGGCGTCTGGACGTACAGTGTATATGAAGTGATTTCCCTGAACGTACATATTTTCTAAGTTGATCATTTTTTTAGCAAAATTTGGGGGTATTTGACTTATGTTGGTGAAGGACAAATCGATTACCTTGATGGTTGAAGGGAGACACAGTGTATCCAAGCTGTTTATGGGATTGTTGCTAATATTTAAAAAGAAAAAGTTGCTGAATGGGAAGTTACAGATCGCCTCCACGTCTTGGATGTTAATTGTTAATTTGTTGTAACTGGCATCAACAGACTGCATGTTTTTCATCGGCAAAAACAGGATGAACAGCAATAGAATATCCATTTCCAAGTCATTGTGACTAACGTTAAGCTCCAAAATACCATCCAGCTGAGCTTGGCAGACATCCGGATCCAGTTTTAACCTCAGCTCTTCCTCGGAGAGTTTGCTGTTTGACAGATCGAGTGTCCCATTTATTGGCACTCCGCAGAAATTAGGCCTTAATGTGGTGTTTGGAGAGACCGTTACGTTTTTCTCTGCTCTTCGAAGAAGATTCTCTGTCCTTCGCCTGAGCCTCGGATGAACGTTTCGCGGGACAGAGGGACCTCCCGCATGTGGCAGCTCCTCGGTGCGTGCAGAAGGCTCCAGGGCAGCCTCTGGTGATCTCTCCAAATACTTATAAAGCTGTAAAGACCCCGAGGCTGCGCTAGCGAGCAAGAGCTTCAGGTGGGGTGGAAGACCTGATACGAGAAGCTTCTTATCATTAAACGATAAATTCACAGAAACAAGGCTCAGCAGACCCTCAAACGCCCCAGGTTCAATGTCCTTAATCTGATTGTAGGAAAGGTCTAAAACTTCAAGCACATCAAAACCTTCCATGTCTCTCTTGGTTATTTTTTCAATTACATTATGTGAGAAATTGAGAGCTCTCGCTGTTTTTGGAGCTTGTGCTTCGGATACAGAAGAGAGGTTTAAATAGGAGTAGTTATAAAATGGGAAGGCATAGGCTGTAGGTGTTCTCAGAGTTAGGAATCCATTTGCTCTACTGAATAGGAAAGAAATGAAGTAGAAATGAAGGCTTCTAATAAGGATCCTCATCCTGGAGAAAAGGAATATAAAATCCATCATTAGAACATGCTCTATGTTAATGAGTACTCTTAAAAAAAAAAAAAAAATCCTAGTTAACTTGTAAGTACAGAAATTGTTTCATTAGTTGTCTCAATGAATCCCTTTTACGTACATAAAAGGTTACATCTTGCTTTGTTATTATTTTCAAGAGGCAAAGCTAAAAGATGGTGTCAGAGAACGATTTGAAGGAGAGCGCTATTCATTTCAGATCATTGTAGATAAAATCTGAATGATTTTTCTATTTTTTTTTTTTTTTCATTCCTTCCCCCCAGCCCCGACGGGTTAGTGAGCAGCCTTTGCAATCGCATCTTTCCGTCGCCTAATCTGAAATGCGCTTTCGTAACTGCTGCTTGCGACTCGGGTTTTACATCTCTCCTCCAGGTAGGTCTGACCTGTCCGAAACCTGGTCGGCCACATAATTCAAGAGTAAGGTGGTGGGGAGCTGCGTGTAACTGTGTGACCACGTATCTTCTGGTGCTCCCGTCCCCTTGGTGGTTTGCGCTCTGCCAAGAATTTACCAGTCGCTGTTTATTCAGCCTTACCTGTCAGAGTGAGGAAAAGAGTAAGTTTGTTTTGAAGTACAATTTCAGAGCCTTGTATGAGGCAGCCCGCACCAGGAGAGGTCACTGCCCCTGCATCCTTCATCTCTGGAGACCTCCCATTGCCCCGGAGTGTCGCTGCCCAGCTCCTCTCCCGCTCCTGTCTGTCTGTCACGAGTTTCCTGACGCCTCCGGTCTGTATCTTGTATTTATTACCTGAAAATGCAGGCGCAGACTTTCAGGTGAGCAACCTGATGTCACCACAGTCCCCTTTGCTGCCCGCCAGACTTGGACCATCAAGTTTAACCCAAGAGAAGGGATCCCAAGGACTTTCCCAGCTCCGGCCCCGAGCCGCCGCACCGGAGAGCGGTAAGCAAGCCCCTGGGGCATTAAAACCGTTGCGGATTTAAAGCTGGGACTTCCAGCGACCCTCCCCATTCCCCTTCCCTCCTCTTACCCGCTCTCCTCGGCGCTGCTCCCCCGCCGGTACCTGCTGCCGCCGCTGCCGCCTTTTGTAGCTCCGGGAGCGGGGCGTGCCAGGCCACCCCCGGGATCCTCCCGGGAACCACCCCGGCCCCACCGGAACCAGCAGTGGCTGCAGCCCCGTTCCCCTTTGCCAGGCTGGCGGAGGAGGCTTGCGCCCGTCCCCGTCTAGAGAAGCAGAGGTGCTGCTTCCCGGTGAAATCGGTGAAGTTTTCCCCACCGCGCCGGTACCAGCAGCTGCTTGGCCCATTGCTGAGGGGAAAATCTAAGGTGAAAGTTGATTGTTTAACGCTTAGATGCTGTGAATGGTGCTGTCCCAAGGTACCTGCTGGCTTCGCTCCTACCTGAGCATCGCCGGGAAGATTTGGAAGCACCACGCGTGACCTCAGGGTTCTAAACCCGATTTTACTCCCGTAGTGTGATTTGTTACGGGGTGTTTCTGAAGATGGGGAGGTTTTCCCGTCGGGCTATCTTACGTGTGAATACGAGGTCTCGCACACCAGAAGTGCTCCGGCAAAGTGAGCAATCGCACCTTTTGTGCACTGTAGCTAGGGGACAAAAGTAACAGGAGGTTTTCTCAATGTTTGCAGTGCTGCCTTGAAAGATGCGCTCTCCGTTTGCAGCCGGTTTGATTCGGGATGCCCACAGAAAGGACGTCAACAGATTGCAGAAGGTGTAGAGCTCTGTTACCTGCTCCACTTTGTCTGCTATTGATTTTTTTTTTCCATTCTTTTGTAACCACCAGTGACTGGAAACTCTTGCAGCAGCCCAGAGGCTTCTCTGTCTGGTCCTAGGGGGCTGGAAAACCCCAAGGTTGTTTGTTCTCCTTTTCTAGGCGCTTTCCTGCTGCAGCAGGTTCTGGGAATTGCCCCGAAGTCATCCATTCTTCAGACAGATCCTGGCTTGCTTTAGTAGAAGAGACAGGAAATGAAGAGCATTTTGGACATGTCAGGAGAGATTCTTGCTCCTGCTTTCAACTTGGGGTGACCCGCTGTAGACAGCCATTTCTCCCCGTCTTCCTTCCTTTTTTTCATCTAAATACAGCTGTGCCGCTCTTGACACTGGGTCCGTAGTTCCCTCTCTGGGAAGAAGGAGCAGCTGTATTCTAGCCCAGGGCCCATCAAACCACGTCGCTTCAGCTGGCTGTGAGACTAAATCACGGTTGGAAGTAACAAAGTGAAAAAGAATATTTTTCAGTACAAGAACGGTTATTGTACCGACATGCTGTGCTGGTGTTATTCTAACATTTGTTTCATCCAGTACATGCTCTGTGTATTCATTTATTCTCCTTTTTCTTTGAAGGCAACCTCTTATTTTGGGGATTGTGGAGGAAGAGCAGTACGTGAGAAGGGTCTGCGTGCGTAGGGAAAGTACACGCAACGCAGCTGAGAGCAGAAGTTCCCCGCAAGGACTCAATAAAGAGATTTAATTCCTGAAACCAGTCGTCTTCCGCTTGTTCTCTGTGTCTCTGCAGCGGCTGTTGTTCTGGGCTGGAAATGTAATTTAAGGGAGGAGAGCTGAACCTGTGCAAGGCCTGCCCAAATCCAGAGAGGATGAGCACCAGCCTTCAGACCAGACCTCAAAGGAGCTTCTCTCAGTAAGGTGGGCTTACATTTGGGTGCTGGACGAAAACTCTAAGTCCTATCTGTAGAGCTGTACAGATAAGATACTTCTGCCCAGGAAATGTACTTGTCTGCTTACGCGTGGGGAGAGGGAATAATACCCCGCGTTTTGTTACCGCTTGAGAAAATCTTTCCCAGACCGATTGTCTTATTTTGCCCCTTCAGCCAAGTGAAACTTCTGGGGACCATCTCGCCTCGCACATTGAGCCACGGACTCCTCCCAGCTGTGTCCATCTGCTGTGCAGACGCCTTACGTGAACATTCTCTCTGCTTTTTTGATCCAGCCTTGCAGCTAATTAATAATGTGTGAGTTTCACTGACAATTAAAAACGAGCTCTAGAATGGATCCCTGTTGTCTGAAGTCTAACAGCCACACTAGTTGAGCAGTGTCTTTGAGTGGAAATGCAAATAAAGATGTAGCAATAAGGATGTGACCTTTCTATAGAAAATTCTAATTTCATTTTCGGATATTCAGTCAGCAGGTCTTGGCAAGAAGCGAGCGCTGCCGCTCTGACACTGGTGGGGGCTGTGCAGGAGGAGCCTGCAGGTGAGATTTAAGCATTGCTGCGCAGGCGAGTTGGGGGGGTTGTTAAGTGCTTGTTACCGATGTTTGTTCTTTCCGTGTGGATAAACCAGCTCGTCCTTTGAGCTCTTCTCGTAGAAGTAAATATCTTAGAAAAGTGGCGCGTTTCACTTTTCCAAACCTACTTTCCTTTGGTGAAATTCCCTTTAACTAATTGCAGATGACATCAGAACCATCGCTGCAGATTTGCTGTCTGCCACTCACATTATTTTCCACATTGCTGATTCTTAAATGAGCACGGGAACAACTGAGCCTCTCAGGCTGAGAATTAAACCTGCATAATACCTCGGGCATGAATCTAAGCTGACCCGCACGGAAACCTGCAGCCCTCCGGTTCTGCTTTGTGCTTTCCGCATACCAGAAGAGACTTGGGTTTTCCCTGTTTTTTTGGGACCGATAGGTTCCTGCACCCCAGGGCTTGTCTGGGAGAGGGTTGAAGCAGCAAGTTACTCCCAATAGCGCATTTCTTTTAGATTCAAATGTGTTAGAACATAAAATTCTGTTGGAGTAAATTATTCCTAGCAGTATCATTTCATGGTCTGTCGTACGCTGTGGGATTTTTGTGTGCATCTTCCCTGCGCCCCTCACCCCTGCCTCGTTGCTTCTCTCCCAAATGAACAGCTGGTCCGGCGGAGAGGGCAGAAGAGAAAAGCCTGTTCTTGTGGATTTGTATGCTCGCGGGTAGTTCGGGTGCAGTGTAGGAGCATCCTGCGCAAGGGGAAGCGGATGCTGAGGAATAGGGAGCACCGGGTACGGATTTCATGGGTTTTGGCAACAGTGTGGTTAGCTCATAAAATGGCAAAAGTTGGCGTTTGCAGCGCACCGAGGTGCCGTGGCTGCTGAGTCAGCGGTTGTGCTTCCCCCTTGCGCTGGGGACTTCCCTCCTGGGCAGGGAAGTGGAATTCTTTACGGTCTGCAAAATAACTATTCTTATCTTTTCCTCTGATCTAATTACAGCTGAGGGGTGCGCAGGAAGGCTTAGCGTGTTGTGGTTTCTCTTCCTTTCGCAGTGACCTAGCCCGAAGGATGATGCTGAGGGTGTGCGATGCTGTCCCGACCCATCCTGCCTGTCTGCGTTCTGCAGTCCACGTCAAACCCGGCGTGGGGGGAAGAGCTTGAGCTCTCGGTGTTTGAGAGCCCGGCCCAGCGTAAGACCGTGTCCGCGCTGCCCTTCCTAAGAGCAGCCAAGCACGTGGGGGGCAGCCGCAATTCAAAATAAAACTGCCAGGAGGGGGGGGAGCCCTTCCTAAAGCTTCGTGGATTGTGCAGCAAGAAGAACTTTTGGGCGCAGGTTCACGCCACCCCTTGCTAGATGCTTAGGGAGAAGGTTGGGCCAGTTGGCCCTTTGGGCCACTACCAGAACTTTAAGGAAACCAAGGCAAAGATCTAAAGGCCGGAGGACACTGCTTTTCTAAAAGCTACTGGCTAAATACAGGAGTAAAACTTAAAGTTTTTCCTGGCTTATTTAATGCTTCACAAGACTGGGGGGGAAGCTGGGTAGAAGACTCTCCTCCCCCTTTTCCAGCTGCCTCTGTCATACTGCTAAGCCGTCAGAAATAAGGATACAATCAGGAACAGTAACTCTGAATTTAAATGCTGTATCATCCTGCTGCTGCTGTTTTGGTTTTCTGCTGTATGACACAATAAACTGGGCTCTATTGCAACAGTCTGGCGGTTTCACCTGGTATTTTGGGTAGCGTTCACTAGTCATATGCCAAAGGGTTGGCTGATTTTCCTCTGACAGCAGTTGTGAAATTCCTAGTCCTTGCACAATGGCTTTAGGAAACAGGAAACGTGGTGGGCTGACCCGGGTGCGTGCACCACTGCTCCGCTTTCCCCCCTTCCGGCACGCGCGTCATTACAGACCTTACACAATCCCCTTGAGCAAACTGTGCTGGAACTTAACTGAGAGAGCAAACTCCTTTTCTTACCTATTTGAAACCTATTATTTTAGAAGTATAACGGAAATCTGCTTGAGATACAGCTGTTAGGTAATAATTCAGTTATCTTCTAGGAATGTATATATAAAACTTTACATGCCTGCTAACGTTTAACTAATATTGATAACTCTGCCACCAAAAATGCTGATTATAGCTCACTAGCATCCTTAGAAGCAAACCTGACTGGTGCCAGTAAGAATGTTCAGCAAAATAAATAACATTAAGACAAACCCTACAGTGTTAATATTAAAGAAAAAGAAATAAAATCCTGGAAAGCCGCCCAGTCTGGAGGGGGAAGGACTGTGCCATTACTACAGTCCCGAGCAATCAAACCGAGGGAACGTCTGTGTTCGACACAGGAAGTTACGGCAGCAGAACGGCTCAGTGGTGGAGCGGTGCTGAAGGCTCCCGAGCAAGAAGCCTTGGGTCACTTCTTCATTCTGCTGGCGGTTGAACTCCTTCCCTGAAGCGGGATCTTGGTTATTTTGCCTTTTTAAAGCTGATAATTTTTATCTTGATGAGGACTGTAGAACGTGTCATACACAAATCAACTAAGAAGTACGAGACAAAATTTTAATCATTAAAAGTTTATCGATAACCTCTTATATACACATAGTTATACACAACGTGGTTCACAAGTCCCTCATCTTGGAGAATTCTGCTGGTGAGGTTGGTTGGCCAAAAGCTTCTCACAGCCGGGGTGGTAACGGGGGCGACGCCAGCGGGGTCCTTGGCAGGGACGGCCGCTTCCAGGGCTTTTCCGGGCTTCAGCTGGGCACTGAAAGGAGCCCGTATTCGTCTGCTGTGTCCAGAATTTTACAGATGACCGGGGACTCCACCTTGAACATGAGAGAGCAAAACATTAAAGACTATGAAATCATTGTTACAGTCTCTTGCAGAAGTTTATCAGAGATGGGGGGATTAATGACAACAGATTGCGAGAGGCAGGGTACTCGAATCGCTTTGTGGAAGTTACTAAGTGCTTTTTACTTTTGAGTAGGACCTCTTGCAGCCCGTTAACAATGTAACGGGTCACAGGAAGGAAGGAAGGAAGGAGCCATGTCAGACATGCACCTGATCCTAGGGAACGCCAGTACGGCTTTACGTACCCCAAGGATGTATTGGCACGAATGAGGCTCTAACATGTATATGGTCACAGCGTGAGGGGAATCAGATTCTTTACATCTGAAACGGAAGAGAAGTTTTGCAGTGTTTAGCATTTAATAAGTACAAACCTAAAACATTTCTTTCCTTAGTGTCTATACATTTTTACTAAGGTAAGTGATTGCTTTCTGAGCGTTACGAAGATGACAGAGGCTTTCCCTTCTGCCACAGGAAGCAGAGACGCAAAGCATCACTTTACCAAAAAAGTTAACTTACTTCAATTTCACGGTCACCTGCCTTGGCTTGTCTGTTAAATCGCAAACATCTCCATTTCCATAGAAGTGAGACACCATCCTGCCACAAAAGATCAGAATGAAAAAGTTTGGAAACTTTAACCAATTCTTAGGCACAGAGCTAACTTGTGTGTTAAATACCTGAAGAATGATGAAATACTGTAACTCCGCTACACACACCAAAGTAGTAATATGCTGTATTTCAGTTATTGCAGCAGCAAATAGTTGTTCACAATTGGAAGATTTTTTTTCTCTGCATCATATCTGAAATGTTGAATTGCCTTTTCTGATGTTGTATGTTGATTGGGGAGGGAATAAATCAATCTATATGCCCTGCTCTTGGCAGCTTCCTGTATCTATTTGGATATTCAGGCAGCACAGAAGTGGGCCCTGGCATTTATTCTCCATCTCAGGTACGAGAGCCCTCCAGGAACAGCTAACCGGAGCGGTGACTGTAACTGTACCTCACTGTCTGCGTGCCGTCCTCTCTCAGGTAGTAGGTTCTAGCAGCGTTCTTCCTGGACCACTCGATGTGTTCCTCCTTGCTCCACGTACCCACGACCACGGAAGTCTTGCCGCTTTCCTTATCCTAGAAAAGGAAAAGCTGATAATTAACTTGCGTTACAAGATTAGCCGTGAGAATATTTTAATGGCGAGTAGATTGTCATTTCTAGAGCAAGTCTGCTGCTGTCAACAGAATATGTTCTTGCATTTGGGACAAGCTACGGCTGATCTCATATTGGGGTTCAAGAGGTAAGTTGATGGGCCCCTCAGAACAGCTGCCCGGGCTGCGTGAGCTGACAAAAGTGTTTCAATGACAGCAGAGCATTCCCACAACCCCCCCCCCATGTTTCGTTTTCAGCTTTAGTATCATCTTCCTTACGTAGTACCTACATCCCTCGCCAAAACTTAGGCAGCACATGGAGGATTTCTTTTCTGAAATCCAACATCTTAAACCCAAGATGGTGATCAGCCAAGCAAGGGATGCTGCTTTTTTCAAATCCTAGACAGACTCTCTAACCCTGTTCCCCCACAGCCATCTCGTGGCAGAACACAGAAGTATTTAAACGTACCTCGTGATACTGATGAACATACTTGCCGTAGCAGAATTCGTACTTCCACCAGCCAACACCCTAGAGAGAGGTACCAGCAGCATTACAACAAAACAACCCCCCAAACTGCCCACATTGTTCCCTCTAGGCCCTAAACCACCGGCTGTTTTAGCGGTAAAACTCCATACGCGTTCTTCAGATGCAAAGGTTTGCATTGAGAGAATCTCCTATTAGACTAATAGACTTAACAGGCATAGGCAAGGGGATTCCGTCTATTCCAAGGTGAGTTTAAGCAAAGATGATCTAACTTTTAATGTAGACTCTTGTAAGAGCCACACAGGACTGAATTCTTTAAACTATTTGGATGCCCCCCTGTTCGTCTTTTACAGAAATATTTTCCTCTTTCAAAGCTGGGGAAAACTCCAGCTGGCTGTTCTCTCAATAAGTTTTATTAGACTTTTTTTTTTCCTTCTCTTCCCTCTATCAATGCAGGGAAAGGCAATTATTATATGTGTAAGAATGCAGCTATCAGAGTTCATGGAAAACCCAAACAAATAAAAAAAAAACAGTACGTGCAATTAAGGAGTAGCTATTTTACTATGCATAGCTTTATTTCTCACCCCATGGAAGCAGTAGGAACCGCTAAGAAATTCCTTGATAAGCTGTTCATCGGTCAGTTTGGAGATGTGGGTTGTTCCCACCGTTAATAGTTGGTGGCTCCCAACAGCAACAGGCTTATGAATGGAAGAAAATTTTTCTTCTTTTGTTGAATGCATTTCTTCCTGAAATTAACGTATACACAAATATAAAATGTAAATGAATGTATGTATGTCCTTCACAAAGTCTTATGAACTACATGAAGTTACTTGATACTAAGTGAAATAGGCTGTGGGGAAAAGTATGCAAGCATTTTGTCATTGGTTTCAGCCTTCAGCATAGCTGGAAAAAAAAAA